>JAHPZR010015467.1:0-17500 GCA_019787425.1 Platygyra sinensis | reverse complement strand
GAACATTGAGGTCGAGGGGAAACAAACCTCACTGTTTCCATGGGCCCATGTAATTAAGTGCTTATTATAATTAAATGTCAATAAAGTGCAATATTTTTACAATGTTTTCCCATTATCAGTGTATCGATCTGTATAGGTTTTTTTTTTCACTGAATTGTCGGTGTCAGATCTGTCCACCTTCATCAGGGTGAAGCTACCTAACAACGAACATACACTTTACACTCTGATGAAGGTGGACAGATGACACAGTCGTAAATTCTGTGAAAAAAAAATGCTACATATCGCAGTTATTTAGATCAAATTACAACTGCTCCCGTAACAACCCTTAAAAAACCCAAACAACAAATGAAAGCAAACATCAGCTAATTTGATAAAAATAAAATAAAGCTGTCTGCCGAAACGTCTTTTTTCTTCTTCTTCTTCTTCTTTCTTTAAGTTTTACCTTGAACACGTCCTATTCCGTGGATCGCACAATCTGTTCTGAACAACCGGGACCTTAGTCATCCTTAACCGAGTAATCCCACGTGGTCTAGTGGTTAGGATTCGGCGCTCTCACCGCCGCGGCCCGGGTTCGATTCCTGGCGTGGGAAGCTATTAATCAACTTTTGCATTAAAATCTAATTTCGATCGTCTTCATTTCCCGTTTAGTCTCAAAATAATAATAATAATAATAATGATGATGATGATGATGATGATGATGATGATGATCATAATAATAATAACTTTATTATATTAAGCATCCGATTTATTATAAGCATCCGATAAAATTACATATCTGATGTTACAGTGAAAATATATAGATAGAAAAAGTTACAATGATTAACATGAATAAAAATAATTAAATTGATTAAAATACGTAGGGGATATTTACACAGCTAGATTATATTCCAAAATTAATCTATTAAAAAGCTATTTTTATAACGTTCAGTGTTAATACTGGGCCTGACAATGGATTTCCTTCGAAGGTTTACAGTATCGTCTTTGTACTTTGGGAGCAAGCTTTTCAATGGATGGTCATCGCGTTTGAGGTTATAAAAAAGGCGTCTGTCGCTTTTCTCCAAAAGATCATATATATTATAATAGACCGACGTACAACGCCTCTTAAAGCATCTTTTTAAAAACCTTTGTATAACAGTAAGTTCGGAGACACTTGCAGCATAAACTGAAAGACCGTATAATAACTTAGGGATTACAATTGAATTAAAGAGATGGTCTATTTCATCTTGTGTGTATCCATCTCAGTACGTAGGCTTCTGATGGCAAATAAACACTTGTTAGCTTCATGGAGCTTGGCCTTGACATGCAAGCCAAACTTACAATTACCTTGAATCGTGACGCCTAATAAAGAAATGTTATTATGCTGTTTGATATTGTGAGACATTGGGTAGACTGTTGAATTGCCTCTCTTACGCATAATTAGCTCGTTACATTTACTAGTGTTACAATGCATGTCATTTGCAAGAGTCCAATCCATAAACTTGGACAAGGCAATGTCAGATATATCCGGGGAATCTTTAGAAATCGTGACTAAGACGGTTGAATCGTCTGCATATTTAAACAAGGATATATCTTTGTACCCGTCTATCTCGAGGTCATTCAAAAATATGTTGAAAAGATATGGGCCACTGACACTTCCCTAATGGTTTCGACAAGTTGTTCTTTCCCAGAGTGCGTTCCTTTTACACCAAGTGATCACATGCATAACATCTACACGTGTGTGGATAGCATACAAGTGGGTTCGGATTACTAAATTAAGTCTTTCACCTGCATTGGTTCTCCACCCTGAACTATTTTTCTCGGGAGCTTGGTTAACTTTACGATCCTGTAAAACAAAACAGTTTGGTTTTAAGTCGTAATATAACATGCGGCATTCTGATCTGTAACTTGTCTCGCAGTCAGTTGCAAACTGGATAAAACGTTGTTACGAGCATTAAAACCCGTGTTGCCATTTATGGCAACCGTGTGTACATACGGGACATCGTTCAATAGTAGTTACTTTACAGTATTTAGGAGAATTAACCTTTCGTGGAGACGTCTCAAAACAGGGTCAGCGGTTTTGTCTTGAAGTAGCCAGGCCTGTTGACTAAAACGGAATCTGTGTCGTGGACTATTGTTTTTCAAGAAATCCATGTACCCGAGAATCTTCTTAATATTCAGCTTGTTAAATGACTGCACTGTTAATCTTCCTGAAATGAAAATGATTTAAAGGTTTTTTTCTGACGACCATTTAACAACAACAACGACAACAACAATGTTTATTTGTACCTCTTGCCAAGTAACTAATTGTAGTAAATAGTACTAGTTGCCTGAAATAACCCTAGGGGCTAAAGGAGCCAGGCAGGCAGTTGACATCAGCGTTAAATTAAAAACGTTACAGGTTAGCAAGATCAAGATTGCACAAATGCACACATTAACAGAGATTGGAAAAGACTTGCGTAAGCTATAATAGGGTCCATATACCTCTATTTGTTGTTGCCCAATTGGATGTTTGATTAAACATTCTAAAATTAATGCAATCGAACCATGTGTACTTACCATTTGTAAGTTCATTATTGATCTGTAAGCGTTCAAACCTGAAGAGGATATCAAAAATAAAAACAACTTTCATAGTATTGAAAATATCAAACCAACTTATACTTAATGACTACTTCTTTTGAATAAATATAAAAACTTTCATATAAAAACTTTCATAGTATTGAAAATATCAAACCAACTTATACTTAATGACTACTTCTTTTGAATAAATATAAAAAAAATTAAAAAAAATTGGTCGGTTAATACGTAAAATAACGCTTACTTAAAAATCCGGAAAAAGGTTACAAAGTTATCACAGAGTAGAAAGATTAAATCATTTCCCTCACATTTCATGTAGTTCATCATCCTCCAGATAAAGCTTCTTGTATTTCCCAGCTAACATTTTCACCTTCCACAATAGAAGAGATGTCAGAAAGTTTATTTGGTAAGTTTGAACTTAGGGTTAGGGTTAGGGTTATGACTCGTTTAACTGGGATTAGCAAATGTCAAAACACTGCAAAATCAGTGCTTGTTCCTTTTTCTTTTTGCAAGCGAAAAAATAAAATAGACGGTACTTCCAAGGCTGCGAAATGAATGTTGGCAATTTAGATTAAAGGGGCACTGTCACGGTATTTTAGCGTCATTTTATAATGCCGAAATATGTTCCTGCATCAATGGAAGCCCAAAAATAATGATGCGGTCTTAATTGTTATCTAGGTCTTTATCACTACACCGAAACCATTTATTGCCGCCTAGGGCTTAGCATGGCAGGGATGAAAATGGATTGAAATTTGAAAAAACTTGCCAGTTTTTTCAAATTCTAGAGCCATTCCTTGAAAATATTGCCAGAAATTCATTATGGTTTGCTCTCTGAGCCACCATGCGTTTGATATGTTTCTTTTAGTCCATTTGAGCATTTTGGGAACGAGTAGAGGTACCAGGTAAAGATTTCACCAACGAATGAAACTGAAAACACCAAAACTCCCGTGACAGTGTTCTTTTAAGCTTAGATTACGTCAGTTCTGATCTTTAAATACTGCCGGTCTCATTGACTCCCAGAACTGATGTAGGTTGTCAGGTCAAACCAATCCGATGGGAGCTTGAACGCTTGATTTCAAATTTTAATGATGACGTTTCTCAATTCCCAATTCTCACGACTCAGTTCTCATTGACCACTTGAATGTTGAAAAGTACCTCTTGAGGATCAACAAAGCCATCGCCATTTTCATCCCAAGCGTCAAATTTTCCAGCAAATGACATTTCTTGCGGGAGGGTCCAGTTGCTGTCTGATAAAAGGTTTTGCTTAGTTACAATTTGGACTCACCATGACTGTCAAGTAATGAATGAATAACTGACTGACTGCCCTCAATAGCGCCACGCACTCTTGCTCCACTTCCAGCGGGTTGAACGATGAGTAAAAATGAGGGTTTGTTGCTCGATCTTAATTTTAAACTGGAAGTCGATCGTAATGTTAGTCAGAAAATCCCACGTTCCCGCTTTAGTGATGACTTAATGGAAATCGCCAGTGGACGAGACAGCTAATATCGCACGTCTTACAGCTGACTGTGATTACTATATCAGTTCAGTGGAGTTTCAACAAAACAAACTACAAGTTGACCAAAAATGGTGCACCCTCACCGGCTATCGTCAAGGCCGCATCTAAGTCTTCCTCGTAGTTGAAAAAACCTGAGGTACTTGTTTGAAGTCCACTTTCTTTAGCCAGTGAGATTATGTGATCACACTCCTCATCTGATAAGAACTCAGGAATTTCTTAAATTTAAAAAACAATAAAAGCATTAAGGAAGGTCGCTATAACTGAATCAACCTTGTTCCCAGGGCCTTTACCCTGGGAACGAGATTGTAACTGAATCAAAGTGCCATAGTGGCAAATATAGAATGAGAAAGTCGAAACCATCACAGCAGCTCCCAGACAGTGGAGCCTCCGCTAACGGAAAAATTCTGACCTAAAGGTGAATAAGTGATCGAGTTCTGGCAACTTAGCCTATTCCAGGCTCTCGGTATTTAGGGACGAGCGAAAACAAGGGAGGACTAAAAAACTTTACATGTTGTCAAGGGTTCCTCTTATGGAAGGTGCTGGTATAAACATTCTTACTCGTTTCAAAAGAACTAACTCTCATTTATTCAATAAGCCAAAATTAAGCAAAATTATCAAAAGGCTACTCTTATTAGATTTACTTTTCCTGTGCGTTCAAAATAAAGCTCATTTTTGTTTTCTTGCCCTATTAGCTAAAAAGTTAAAGCGCCTAGAATCAGAAACAGAGGATACACCTTTGTTGTAATTCCAACCAGTGTTAGCCGACTGGAACAAATACTTTTTTCTACGCTCGCCGCATATGCATGGTCATTGGATTAAGCTCGATATATTCAAGTGGCTGACAAAAAACTGAAAAACAGTAGGGCTACTTTCATAGCAGTGCTATGATATAAAAGACGATATACAAAGCAAGGAAAAATCAGACAAATTCCGTACCAAATATTAAAGGTTTCATCGCTCGCGATCGTGTTATAAGCTTAACCCTCTTGTTTCCGTTTCCGACCTTCATCCACTGCACGTTCAAAATAAAGCTTTTTTTTTCTAGCCCTACTAGCTAAAAAGTTAAAGAGCTTAGAATCAGAAAAAAAAGGATTTACACCTTTGTTGTAATTCCAACCAGTGTTAGCCGACTGGAACAAATACTTTGTTCTAGGCTCGCTGCATATGCATGGTCAAACCGTACGACTTGAAGTTTCCGTTGGATTAAGCTCGATACATTCAAGTGGCTGACAAAAAACTGAAAAACAGTAGGGCTACTTTCATAGCAGTGCTATGATTTAAAAGACGATATACAAAGCAAGGAAAAATCATACAAATTCCGTACCAAATATTAAGGGTTTCATCGCTCGTGTTATAAGCTTAACCCTCTTGTTTCCGTTACCGACCTCCATCCACTGCAAGTGACCTGTCTGACAAAGACGTTGAGATTAAAAGTACTGCAAGTATTATTTTGAATAACTAAGTATCTTCGCTCAGCAGCAAGATAAATGATTAAGACTAAGTGAACTGTTGAAGAGAGAGAAAGTTTTGATTAGGGACTGGTCAAAAAGTACAGGCCCGGGTTGTTCAAAGGATGGATAACGCTATCCACTGGACAAATCACTTTCCAGCGGGTAGCGTGGTTTGTTTTGTTAACACTTATCCACTGGATAGTGATTTATCCGGTGGATAGCGCTATCCAGCCTTTGAACAACCAGGGCCAGAAGGGAAGGGGGGGGGGGGGGGGGGCTTGGCCGGAGCATTTCAAAATGTGGTGGTTAGAAAAACATGACCCACCCCTTCCATTTGGCACAAAACTGAGTGACCCACCCCTAAATGAAGGTTGAAAATCACATGACCCACCCCCCTATAAGACATGACATTTTTGGTTGCATTATCCGACAAAATCACTTTTTGTGGATGAAATTGTGGTGTTATTTACGTTTTACATTTATTTCTATAAACATTGTCTAGTGCGAACTATGCTTGAGCGCGCTTATCGACTGTCATCCTCTTGGGAGTTTTTTACTGAAGAATGCACTCGATTTGAAATTGTTTTTTCCAATCTTCATTATCCGAAAAATCACATCAATCGGATTGTTAATCGATTTGTTTTGGAAAAGACATCTCCAACACAGACAACACTGAACTCGACCACAATTAACATTGCGCGAGTAGCATTACCCTTTAAAGATCAGAAAGCGGCCGATACCGTTAGACGTCAGCTTAACGACCTTGGACCTTGAGGAACATAAATTTAATTCGTCTAGCATCAAGAAACATTTCAATAATCAACACGATTGTTTGCCTGATAATATCAATCAGCACTTTACAGTCTTACGAAAATGTAAGACTAAACAGGACTGTTTAATTTATGAAATGCTATACATTAGGGAATTGTCACCCTCTCTTAATGTCCAAAGCGACTCGATCAAGGCAAAGTTATTTGTATAACATTTTTTTACAACACCCAGTATGCAAATTATGCTTTCCATCTATTTAAACTCTAACACTTGTAAGTATTTATCACTTGACAATGGAGTTACGATGACTTCGAAACGTCGTGAAAATATAAATCTAGTCAGTTTCATTTGTCTTTCTTTCTTATTTCTTAACAATAATACAAAATCATGCAAAAATAATATTATTTTCCATTACCCTTGCAACTTTCATGTCAGTCATGACTGTAAACTCTAAGAAAACTTGACCTTGTACTTTTCACACTAGGCCTCAAGGCACGTAGAGCAGTGATCCATCTACCAAACGGCTGTACTGAGCCCTGGGAGTAATTGTAATAGCCAGACAACTCCCAGATCTTTGTGCATGTGTCCCGTACTCTTTGGTACAAATAGCATGTAGACACAAGTTGGCCATTTAGTGTTCTTGAATACCAGTATTTCAAACGAGAGCAGTATTTTAAATATTTCTGCCCTGCACGTCCTTGCTCAATCCGTTAGCTTTTGCACAGATTTTACAATACATAAATTGTCATCTCTACTGTACACCAGCCAAGTGTACTTTTTCAAATACGGCTCGATTAGCTTTTGTCCTTTGGAACTGAAAGGAGTTAACAAACAATAAAATTGAGCAAGTGACACACTCGAACACCAACCCATGGTCTGCCAAGTGCCTTACGCTTAGTGTGGAGCTGGGGCTTTAATAAAGGGGTGCTTTGCACCCGTCTTGTCAGTAAAGGGCAGACTACACAGGGCTCTTAGCCCTATTTCTGCCCGTCAGCTATGCCATACTGATGAGGCCTAATAAGGCAGAAAGAGCTGACCATGGCTGCCACTGCCCCGGAGGTATGGCTATGTGCATGCCAGACCGTGGGTTGGAGTTCGAGTGTGTCACTTGCTTTAATTGTTTGAAAGGAGTTACGTTTGTTGTCGATTTTGTCAAATGGGTGGCAATTCCCATTAAAAAAAAAAACAACAAAAAACAGAATGACCCACCCCTAAGGGATAGCTGAAAATTGAACGACGCACCCCTTACTAAGGGTTTAAAAACTGATGACCCACCCCTTCTCTGATCCAGCTCACCTCCCCCCACCAATACTTTTTGACCAGTCCCTTACATTTTACTCCCTGCTTAGGTCAATCGTTAATTGTTCAGTGCATAAATGGTCAGCTTGTTTTCCATAAAAAGGAAATATAAGAGAACTTTTGTATTCGTCCCACTTTTTATGTCTCCTTATTATGCGGATTTTTGGTTTTTGGTTGTAAGGCCGTTACAATAGCCCTTTTCACGGTTAATTTTTCTCATTTGCATTACAATGTAATCAACGTGAATGCGAGGCAATTTCGGGCTAAAAGTGCGAAATAGCCCGAAATTGCCTCGCATACATGCTAGATTTTATTGTAATGCAAATGAGGAAAGCTAACCGTGAAAAGGGCTATTCAATTGATTTCCTGATTTGAGATCAATAAACCCTTAGAAAAATTAACTCGGGTGCTCCACCTCCTGCCCTAGAAAAAATCGGAGAGCGCCTCATAGGGGAGGGGCGCAGACGTACACTGGCTACGAAAAACTCACAAAATTACCAAAGGGAAAATAACAAATTCACTGGGTCTCTTGCAAGCCGTTTATTGCTGCGGAGCGAGCGTAGCGAGCGTAGCAGCAGTTTATAATCTATAAATATAAAAGAAAGGTAGGAAAATTTGAGATTTCGCTGTGGTTTTTAGCCTCGCTTTCAGCGGACCATAATGCTCTGCGCTGTAGAAGAGCCTCGCTTTCAACGGACCAGAATGCACTGCGAAAAGTTAATGTTTAGCGAAGCAGCGCCCAGGCCTCGCCCTCGTCACAAGCCTTGCTGGAGGTCGTGTCGCCTGGTACTCTCGTCTCCACGTTCGTGTTGTACTCGAGATAAGGACAACAACTATAAAGAAGGTCTCCACTGTCATCCTCGTTTTTAAAGTGAATGACAACCATTTCTGCACAAGCTCTATACAATCCATCTGTCTGATAATAGTTAATTTGCTATATCACGCAACTCGAATTGCTTATGCCATAGCGTGACGCTTATAGGAACAGAGTGCGCAAAGCGATAGATCACGTACTGATTTAATTATATTTAGAGTAACAAAGGATAGTTGTAAGCTAATTTTAGGGATATGTAATACAATAGGGTTTAGCGACTCAAGAATGTAACCGCAGTATTGTTGTAATTAAACTCCATGACACGTATAAGCCACTGATGTAAGACTTTGAATTCAGACCGGAATAGACATTGAGAGTGAAACATTGTATAGAGATTAGAAGAGAAATAAACGCATCAAACGAAAGATACAGTCCTTTGATGGTGAACCAGCGCCCGGAGATATTCCCGAAAACCCTTTTCCAAATTTCCGCAGCACTTTCATAGCTCTGGCTACACTAGTTAATATTACTGGCCGCTTTCTATTGTTTACAAATTTCTGGCGATGTAAAAATAAACCCTAGGGTTTATCGGTAGATGTATCTATGGAATTGGTTGATAACACAGTTCCAGTTTCAGCTGCACATGAAGTTCTGATAATTATCTTACCTTGAATCCATCCAAATGGACGAGCTTAAACTCCGTTCCTAATTTCTGGCGGCAGGAGTCACTTGGCTCTGAGCACGTGTTTTCAATTTCGTCTCCATCAAAGCATGGCTTTGTAAATTTCTTGTTACCACTGCGACCAATGATACAATTCGCGGGCTTTAACACCAGAATGACAAGGAATAAGGTAAGAAGTCTCATGGTCACCCCATAAGAAGCAACTATCTATGTAAGCGCCATAATTTAAAAAACACTCTCGACAGTGAACCAGTTAGTTAATTATTCAGCGATCGATAGCTATATTTTGCTGCAGGTGGCTCTTCACAAGGTGGCTTTATTGATTTAACCGCAGTTCAAGAAATCGCATGCTCAATTAATAAGCGCCCAGGGTTAAAACAAACTCCCAGGTTTTGACGCACAAGGTTTGCATTAAAGAGATTCTTCCTTGAGGATCCTGTCGATTGTCTTAATTGTTTCTCTTAGTCACACAGTTCCAGGTAATATTATCTTCCGTTTAAAGTGTACGATTTTTTTTTTCTTTTTTTCTGGATCGTAAAATCTCACGTAGAAATTAAGCTGCGTTTTCAAATTTATCCGGTGTATTGTGCTGCCTCAGATAATTATGTAGCGCACGCAATTACTAAACAATTATTGGATGAGGTTGAGCATGATATCATGAATTATCAAAACCGAGGTCTGTGTTATCTGCCGAAGCCGAAGGCTGAGGCAGATCGCACAGACACGAGGTTTTGATAATTTATGATATCATTCGAAAACCGAATTCAATAATTGTTTTATTATACATTTTTCACATAATTCATCCTCAGAAACAGAAGCGAAGCGTTCAGCCATTTTTTTTTCTGAGGAGAACACTCCAAGGGGCTAAGTAACCAGGCAGACGTCGAACTTGACATGATAAATACAATATCTGCAGCAGATATTGCAATTATCATGTCAAGTTCACAAGCTATTGTGAATTGATTGAATGCTCTCGACCAATCAGATTTTTCATAGTGAGTCTGATGTATAATAAATGTATATACTTGCGTGTTGCTGCTCTCGAGCCATCTTCCCTGCTAAAATGTCGCGCTTTCATCATTGTTAAATGGGTTTGTTTTAACAAAACTACAATATATTAACTGTTGGTATGATTCAAAGGCTATTTGTTTTATTTGAAGAGGATCGTGAAATTTAATTTGTTTAAGCATCCTGCCAACTCATTCTCTCAAATTTGCCGCTTTCAATTCCATTTTTGTGAAATTAGATTTAAGTAATTTACTATAAGGACATGTACTGAGTGGGCGGAAACATTCGAACTCCATTTTTGGCGCATCTGTTGAATTTACCCATTTGCTGTATTGAGCAGTAATGGAGGTGGAGCATGAATAAGAAGAAGACGAAGAAGAAGACGGAGACGAAGACGAAGAAGGAGAAGAGATTGATTGTTCAGCCATGCTTCGTTGTTTAAAAAATGGCGAAGCTTCCATATCAGCCACGTATTGCAAACTGAGGATGATACAGTTCTTCTACAAATGGATAACCTCTGGAGTTTCTTTCTTTTTTGGGGTCATTTCTTCTGCTGGAACTATCAAAAATTTGGTTTGACGTATGAGTCATTCTTCCAGCTATATTAGCAGTGCCGGCCCCCCTAATGAGTGTGTTTTGCACAAGTAAAATGTTCCAAATAACTCTTATCAGCATCAACGTCAAATAAACGCCAAAAACTAAACATCGTTTAATTCAAAATAAAAAAACAAACAACACTGTTACCCTACCTAAATGCAAAAACAAACGAAAAAAACAGCCATAACAGTTCTCTATGTTCACGGTTTGTTGCTGATTCTTTATCTTCCTTTCCTTGTGACTGGTTAATGAAGCTATGGTTCATGAAGCCTTCAATGGTCCCAGATGGTCCGTATGAATGGCTTATGACTACGCTACAATGGTTGTGTTAAGGAATTCCTTAATAGACCCTATTGTATATTGCTAGAGAATTAAACTAGTGCCATCCGAAGTAAAACATTATCTGAAAAGGCTGATTTTTTTAACAAAAACAGTCAGCCCTTCTTGACTGTATAGGTACAAAATGGTTTCCCCTTTGGATTTCTTTATACCTCTTTCTTGTTGCAAGAAATGGATTTTTAGGTTAACTTAATCACGACTTTAAATTATTCATGATGCGATACAGAAAGGACATTTTTCATTCTCTTCGACAAATTTTTTGTTTGCCTTGCTCTGACGTTTGTTTAATTTTGGTGCTGTTTATTTTATGTGGACTTTCTGAACGTTCTTCCTGACAGGTGAATTCGCAAGTAATCGTCCCGTCTAACATGATGTTCTCTTATATTATGCATGTGTGATGATGAAAACTAAAAATTAAACTGCATGGATCGACTGGATCGTCCTGACCGAAGCTTTGAGAGTATTTTTAAAATTCTTAGCATTAGACCACGTGGGATTTTATTTCTTTAATACATGTACAAAATATCGAATGACGTTAAATCACTAAGAGAAACTACAGTAAAACGCGTAAGAATAACGGACAGTTATTCAAGTAAGGTCTATAACAAAGTCATTATAAAGGGAGGGTGGTGCCGTATGCGAGTAGATCTGGGAACTATATGACATGCATCGGAGTCACTATCAGATGCATAGCAATCGCCTTCAGGGACGGATCGTTGTTTCTGGAGTTAAGATCATCATTGCAGGGAACTTCCTGACATGGGATTCTGCGATTCACGGACTTCCCGTCACTCCGCATGCTCGGAGTCAAGTCTGACAAATCTGATTAGTTGAGAAAACGAAACGATTGCTATGTCCATGCTCAGAAAACCCGACCTTCCCTGAGGCCGCGACTCTTGGTGCTGACAAAAAAGGACTGCGGCTTCTGGGGACGATAATGGGTAGGAGACGTTTTCTAAGGTGGACGGTCTTCACTATATAGCATGTGATACGTGGAGTTGAAAGATGACAAACCTTCCAAAATTACAGGAAGAGCTTGATACTATTTTTGACATTTGGTGAGTTTTTTGAAAGGGTGCGTGCCTTGTAGCTGGGCCTGAGTATACTGTAGGTCAGCCCCATTTACTTGCCTTGCCAATCAGGTGGTAATGCAGATGAAAGTGAGGCTCTCGTCATCGCTAATTATGCCTTGCACAGAAGTGGCTCTGACAACAGAGTCTTGGGTGCTTTTTGTGAACGAGCAGATCTGATAGGCCTCATCTTTGCTCGGAGCTGTGTTAAGTTGCGACCAGCGAAATCGGTGGAGACAAGGGTAGATGTCGGAGGACTAGCTGAGAACTCTCAACGACACAGCCATTCGCATGCCCGTACTCCGCAGGGCTTACTAGCAGTGTAGGACTTGTGTTGAAGGAGGATGAAGGTGAAGAATTATGCGCTGGTGTTTGGTGGCCAACGCGATAGCCAGGGCCAATATATATTCCGTATTATACGGTAGCAACGTTGCTTGTGACCGCTTCACTTCTCTTCACTTCACGTCACATCACTTTATTTAGCACTTGAATTATTTTAGTTACAATATTAACATAAAAAGGAAAAGATACATATATAAGAACTACAGGTGACAGTGGTCTATAGTTTGTGCCTGGAGACTAAAAAAACTGGAAGATTATCGAGTTAGCCTCCATCTCGTTTGAAAGAACATATAAAGAAACATAGGAATAGAAGAATTGGATAGGAGATTATTTTAGCTGTTTTGATTTGTGGAAACTTACGTTTGATGTTGCTGAGATTATAGTTTTTAATACTTTTGGAGAGTGCAAATTGATTTAGGCCTTTAAACTTGTATGGCAGTTCTTGCCAAAGATCAATGACCATAAATGAGATCATTTGTTTGCCAACAATTTGTTTTTACTCGAAATTTGTGAAGATTTTGTTTGGCCGCATACCTGGTGTTATAATTATGTACGTTACTGGCATACTGGAAAAATGGTTAAAGAGTTCTAGCAAAACACCTTTGTGCCATGCAGGTACAAATTTGAAAGCATGTAGTTTAAAACGATGAAAAAAACCTAGTACAAGTGCATGTAGCGTACTAGAAGTGACATTCTACAATTGGTCGTCTGGTCTGCAGTGTGATAGTGCGAGCAGTGGTAAGGGCTTATGGGGCATTACGGAATGCTGCATGGATCGGCGTGGTTCTATGGATTCGAGGCCGACGTCGAGTTGAAGAAGGAGAGAATAGGAGGGAATAAGGCTAGCACCTTAAAGGCTCCAATTAAGAGTTTCATCAGACCCACTGTGTCGGGCTTCGGGAAAAGAGATAAACTCAGCAACGTGACGTCAATGTCTTCGGGAAGTCTAAAGAGTAATTATCATTAAATTTCGGCTGGTGATATTGTAGCTGGCATCGGACGTACTAAGGTAGTCGACCTTTCCGTTGAGGAGGTTCCACGGGTCCCATGTTCACTCTTGCTTCAAGTAGCCCTTCACTACCGTTGTAGCCCAAGATTTGTGGCGTGATCACATACAGTCATAGTTGAGAAGACCTGGGCTATTATATCGATGGCAAGTAGTTTGTTGAGGTCGAGTCATACAATGGATCCGGTGAAGTGTGTACTACAAACCTGAGACACGACTGTCTTCAGTGATGGCGCTGGTGATGGTTGCAGGTTGTCATTGCAAGGTTTAGGGATGAAAATAGGTCTTACCTGACAGAGGTGCTCGTTACCTTTTGGGGAACTGTGGGTCTAATGAGATCAAGATAAGAGATGCGCATTTTCCCGCCACGCTAGAGACTTGGACCGAGAGGGCCACAGATGGGAGGGTTCTAAGTGTCTGACGCTTGCGGAATCATTGCCAGATTCCAAGGCCTATTCACTATCAATAGGGTCATCACTAAGTAGTTCCATTTCTACAAACGCTCCAGGCCAGACGGTTAGAGCTTTTGGGGAAAGATCACTAGAACGCTGTGCGGGCGGATGATCTGCCGCCTGATTGAGTGCACTGCGATGTCATTACTTCCATGAAAGGGACGCCATCTCTTGATGACGCCGCTTTTATGCTTTATATGGCGTAGTCTAAACTCCTGGCCGCTGCGGGTGAAAGAAACCCATATCTCATTAACGACTTGAACTGGGGATGAGCCATATACTTTGGTGAACCAACTGAGAACTAGGTGTGAAACAGCACTTACGACGTCACTGAGTGACTGTGTGGTGGATCATGTTACCAGTGGCACTGCTTTCGACTAGCTGTTATCTCTACAGGTTGGTGAGAGTAAAACATGTCTAAATACCACCACTGCCGAATATGTATACGGAAGACCCTATCATTCTAAGATGCTCAACTTAAATACATACTATTACAGACGTATATGTGTATATAAAATGTCTTTACTCAGCTTAAACAGCTTAGGTGACAAACCATATGCTACTGTCAAGCTTTCATTTCAGAATACATAAATAATCTAGCTATATTCTCACACATTGTTTTTTACAGTACATACCGTGTTTTCCCTTGAATAACTCGTACAGTTAAAGGACAATTGAGGACACGCCTTGAATCTTGACAGCTTAAATTGGCTTGATTTCACTTTTCTTTGACGTAATATGATTTTTATAACACATGCAACTTGAATTCAAGAACGATTTCCATTTTATTGATATCAGTCTCGACCATTCACGCAGTAACTAGAGATCGTGAATCAGCTTTCCACAAGATTCACCATGAACGTGACAGACTTAAAATGCTTTTTCTTGAAAGTCTATTGGGAGCAAACAGGACGTGAGATTACAGCAAGTGTTCTGTCGTGTGTTGTTACCGCACTGTTTGCGCTCACTGCAATACTGGGGAATGGTATCGTCATGCTCGTAATTTGCAAAACGCGAGAACTTCATTCGCCATCTTTTACGTTGCTATCCTGTTTGGCAGCTTCAGATCTACTTGTTGGATTCGTTGTTCAGCCATGCTTCGTTGCTTACAAAGTTGCGAAGCTTCTAAATCATTTCAGCGCGTATTGCAGACTGAGGATAATTCAGTTCTTCAGCGGATGGATAACTTCTGGAGTTTCGTTATTAACCCTAACCGGAGTCTGCATCGATCGACTTCTCGCCTTAACCGTGCATCTTCGGTACAGCAGTCTCATCACAGTGCCACGGGTGGCAATGGTTATACTAGGAGTTTGGATCGTCTCTTCCGCTGGGACCATCATAAAGTTTTGGTTTGACAAATGGGTCATTCTTCCAAGTATAGTGGTAGTGGCAACTCTTCTAATAATTGCGTTTTGCACTAGTAAAATATTCCAGATTGCCCTTAGGCACCAGCGCCAAATAAATGCGCAAGACCAAACAATAACTAGCTTACAACACAACACAGTTGAGGTACTTAAATGCAAAAAATCAGCCGTAACAGTTCTTTATGTCTACGGCTTGTTGCTGGTTTTTTATCTTCCTTTCTTAGTAGCTATGGTTCTTGAAACAATAAACGGTACTACGTGGTCAGTAGAAATGGCTTACGACTACGCCACAACGGTTGTGTTAATAAACTCCTCAGTAAACCCTATTATATACTGCTGGAGAATTAAACTAGTGCGATCCGCCGTCAAACATTATTTGAAAAGACTGTTTTTCTGTAGGAAAAGTTAGCCCTCTTAAAGTGCAAAGGTGCAAAACAGTTTGAGCTGTAACAGAATGGCGTAAACTATTTTTGTAATTCTTCCTGTTGCAAGAAAGGAATTTTGGCTTAAACAGAATATCGGATTTTTAAACTATTCATAATACGATACAAAAAGTACATTTTCCATTCTCTTTGGTAATATTTTTTTTGTTTGCTGTGCCATGACAGATGTTTTAGTTTTGTTTATTTTATGTGGACAGAGAGTTACATGAGATGCTTTATAGAGGTTTCTAATTCTCAGCATATCTCAACCAACGGAACTTCATTCTAACAGCGTTATAGGATGGTCTGATACACATTTTTTTCTTCTTCGTTTTTTCGTCTGCAAGCTATTTAAACACATTTGACCTGTTACAAAAATTTCCGTCCCTACGAGCCCTCGCATAAAACGAACAACAACTTCATGATTATCATAATGAGATGATCGTGGGCGTGTAAATGGAACACAAGGCCTTTCTCAGTTAGCTTAAATGTGGCAGTCGTTGGTAGTCGTCTTATCTTACATAATACACGTTCTCTTTTATTACTGATGTGTGAATAAATGAAAAATTAAACCACAGGGATAGGGTCCAGTGGGACGGCGTTAGTGGAAGGGCTCAGAAGCCCTTTTTCTAATTTCCATTACAACAGACAACAGCCTTTATTCACACTATTCAGGAAGAAGAAAAAAAAAGGAAAGGTAAAAAGGAAGGAAAAAACAAGTATAGAAAACAAAATAATAGAAGATATATAATTATATATACAATTTTTGATTTAGCGTGCAACAGCCAAAGTAGCAAGGCTTTCGAGTTGGCTGCTGCTTAACTTACAAGTAAAGAAAGGAAGGAAGGAAACAAATAATTATTAAGACTAAACTAATTCACAAGGCAAGAAGTGTTATGAAAATAGAATGGAGATGTTGCATTAAACATTACTTACAGGAAAGTCAGAAAACAATAATAGATGTGATTACAAAGTGAAACTCAGTTTGAAATTCAGAACTATGATTGACATTTGAGAAGATGATTTTTATATCGCTTTTTAAAGCTATTAAAAGAGAGCCGTTTCAAGTTACAATGTAATCCAACGTGGACGAGAAGCAGTCTCAGCACCAAAATGTCTCAGACACATTACACTGCACTGTAAATATGCTTTTTAGTCGATTAAACGCCGCGCGCGGCGTTATTAAAGTTTTCGTGATTCGAGTGCGGCGTTTATTTGAGAATTTATTTTATTCTTTTTTGTATTCGTATTTTGTATTTGTTGTAAAGGATGACAAGCAAAAAATTGCTCTAATGAAAGTTTACAAAGAAAAAAGGAAGCATAGATGCCTATTACGTACGTAGATCTCTACACACAATGGACTAAATTAACTTGTGCAGAGTAGAAATTTCTTCCAGTTTCATAATGTTATTGCTAGCAGCTGCAATTTGCTGTTCAATCTGGTAAATTGGTTTGTAAGCCTTGGCTATGAAGACCTTTAGAGAAAGATGTATAATATATTTGATTTACATGCATTTATATATATTTAATATTCAGGTATTAAAATATTATGGTTTAGAATGCAAAAGTCCTCTACGACATTAAATACTCCTAAGATAACATTTTCTAGCGTTAAGAATGTCGGTTATCACCTTGAACTACGAGGGCTAATTTTTTTAAAACTCTATTCCAAATTTATTGAAGTGTCCCAGATTAAGTTTAGCGACAGCTTTGACAGTGATAAACAAAGTTAATGACTTAAGAGTATACCAAGATTCGTAGGTAAAATATAAATTCAGTTTTTGATCGACGTTGTCTTCGGCGTCGCCGTAGTC
>JAHPZR010015465.1:27500-36218 GCA_019787425.1 Platygyra sinensis | reverse complement strand
AATTTTTTTTACGTTAGTGTATAAACCGTCAGAATCTACAATTATTAAGCTTTCAGAAAATATATACTTTAGTAGGGTTTGCGCCAACCGTCCGACCGTAAAGCGGCGCTGAAGAATAATGGTCATTTGGGGTACACTGATACCTTAAAATAAGTGTCAGTCTTGATTTCTGATGGTGGAAATTTTTCAAAACAGCATTTTAGTGTGTATTTGTCCAGGTTGTAGTGGTATTATATGTACCAATATGTTTTATATTTCAATGAATAAGAGACAGTCATAATGACTATGTCAATATCTAAGGTGAGTTGGTTGAAGCTATGATGGTGAGCTACAAATTGTACATCAGTTATCTGCTGACTGAATGAAGTTGAAAGTGTGCTAGCCTAGTTTTCGAAGGAAAGCATTTTAGTCTGATGGAGTCAGTTTGCCAAGACAATCCACCCTGCACTCAAAGTATATTTATCACTGTTAAAGCTCTTGAATCATCATTGTCATTATTCATTTGACTGTATCATTGTTTATACATTTAATAATTACATATTACTTTTTTTATTATTAAATAACTATTATGGGTAGCCAAGAAAAATCCAGTAGATGTAACATTAACTGCTGCCCCTGAAATTAAATGGATACAAAAGATGAAGATATAAATAAAAATAATTTGGAAGATACCAGAAATAGGGCACATCCCTTTTTAGTTGACCCGGGCCTAGCAGGACAAGAGTCTTGATTGAAAGCAAACACACTGAAGATAACTCTGATCAACTCTGTTTCCAACAATCTAAGATATTGAATTGATTATTTACCTGCATTTCGATCCCATTTGAGTGACCACAATAGTCACCAAATGTTACGCAGCTTTTTAGATTGTCAGTTTTGGTATCATGGTTAGATTCATTAAACTTGATGTCTTTTGTTTTGCCTGATCGATCTGGGTCTACGCGTGAAACACACGAGCGACGATAATCTGCAACGAAGTAGAGATTCCACTCCACTTTATGCATTTCAGGATATCATCTGTTACAGATATTACTCGACTTTGGGCCATTGTTATAAAGTAATAGTAGTCATTTGGCATTTCAATGGAACTAGCAAACATATTACTGAATGAAGCTTTATAGCACTGGTCATTGTCACGCAGCGATCGTAAACCTGGCGAAAATTTCTGGACTCTTAGTCTGAAACAGACTTTAGTTTAGTTCTGGGTCATCTCGATTTGACGTGTGGGCTGTATGTTTAAAGAAAGCAATATTTACTCACCAGAAATCACAAAAGCTGGAAGTCAAAATTCACAATGGCTGCCATGAGCCGAGGAGTTTTCACTCATTGAGCCTGTAATGACCGTAATGAGGCCGACGAATCCGACGAATATCTCAAAACAGCAATATTTACAGTTTGGGCTCCACAAATCCTAAAATTGTTTAACATTTCTAACCAAATTCACTCCATGTATCAACCAATACAGTATACATCTATCTGGCGTGGACAACATTCGTAAAAATATGGCTGCCTTCTCGGGCACGTAACACGAGAAGAAGGGAAGGGTAGGTACGCGGGCTCATTTTTAGAGAAAAAAAAATATATTTAATTATACACTGGTATATATATAGATATGTTTTGGACTAATTTTATTTTACTGAATGCCTACATTTAAGAATAAAAATTCTCTCGCGGTGTTTTGCAATCATCCAGAAAATGTTTGCTATTCGTGGCAAGTTGACCACTTGGTCAGCGGTTGCTCAAATCCAACCAATTTGTTATGTCACTTCTGCTATTTTTGCTAACTGCGTCATATCCGTCTACGCAGAATTCTGCTAACGCCGTTTTGCCCCTATCCACAAAATCTCATCCATTGCTTCGCAATGAATGAGTTAAAAATGAAGGTTAAAAATGTTTCTAGAAGTGCCAAAATTAGAGTAAATGTCCAAACGTTTCGGGACTGTGCTGGATGGAAAAAAAGGGCACTTTTTCCGTTATCTTGTTCCCTTTCCGTGTGATAGAAGTGGAGTACATTTCCCTGTGACAGGATTGAAGACTTTTATAGAGTGATCGCCAGTATGAGCTGCATCGATCACCGATGACAAATCCTTCTCGAAGTCGGACAATAAAATCAAACAACTTCTTGTCACTTTCACCCTCAATTCCCATTTCATAAGACCAACGCACTGCTTGTTTCTCTTGGTCATATTGATAAATGGCTTTAGTGACTGGCAACAGAACACGATCAGGAAACGCTCTTTGTACCATTTGGTACTCTATCAAGTTTCTGCTTGCCGCTAACCTTCATGATGCTTCATAAATAACCTCTTACCCAGACTCCCAGCTGCGATATTCACACATTGAGAGTGGAATAACGTAATGAGCATGCGCGAGTTTTTGGCCGCGCGCCATGCAGGTATACAAAAAAGTTACAAACAATACACGCTTTTTCAACTTTCCCGTAAGTAGCAACAATTTCTCGTCACAAATGGAAAGCTGGTGTAGTGTTCTCGTAGAGAATCAATCCCTTTCGGGCAAATTAACATTCATAAGGTGTCTGAACCGTTTATTTCTCCGCAAGACACAAGAAATTTCGGCACCAAGACACAATTTTTCTACAAACCCTCTTCATACATTGCATATTTTTAAGCAAACCACTGAATATTTAAGCGAGATAGCCTCTCAGCAGGCAGGGGAGCCTTATTTTCTTGACAATGAAATGCCGAAAAAATTTCTTGGTTGCCCAAGTGTAATTAAATCAACCGAACGAGGTCCTCGCGTACCTCATTATCAGTCTGTGATTCTTTCCACCATTACAGCCCGCATTATTACCTGAGCCCGCAAGCAGGGCTAGGGATGATCAGAAAACTGCGTAGTACGTTTACGCGCTCTAAAATTCACACAATGAATATTTGAAGAACCCTATTTGAGGTTTTGTTATGGAAGTGATGCTCAAATGTCCAGAAATAAAATCTCGTGAACAACGGTCTTTCATCCTTTCATTCACTTTATAGATGAAAATGTTTACGTTTTGACTAGCTATGTTCCCTTGTTCCCTAAAACAGGATTCATGCATATGTTCCCTTGTTCCATGCGATCATCTTCCCCTTGTTCCCTTGTTTCCCAAAACCCCCTGGGAGACCTTCTGTGTTATGAGTGATGACCTCTGACTAATTAAGCTTGTAATATTTTTGTCATTGTTTTTTTTTTTTTCATTTTAGTCGACTCCGACAAACCAATCTGTTTTCGTTCCCGACTATTACTGGGGCCAGACAATGTTCCTAAGCGATCTCGAACCCAAGCTGTATTTGGGAAGTGACAGCAAAAGGAATGCAACTCTGGTACCAATGGATCATCCTCATTTTCCAAATCCACAGGCATTCTTCGTTGTCAATGTGCCTAAATAATCCTATATCGTTTAATCTGGAAGATTTATGGATGGACTGAAGCTGCAGGCATCAGTTCGGTGCTGCTACACTTTCATGTAAATTTAAGTTTTAGCAAAATTGCAAAGCGAGGTCAATAGATGAGATTGTCTGAGTTGTTAACTTGCACATGTTCTAGCTTTGTAGGAATTTTTTTTTGTTTTAAATAGATAGTTAAGTGGTGTATATTTTGGCTTTTACCACTGATTACCTCTAGCGACTTTTCAGATGTGCACAATGCGAAACGTTATATCCATCAATCAAGTATTGGGTAAAAGACAAGAGATTATGATCTGCTAAGAATGGGTGTTATTTGGTATTAAGAATTAGATAATTATTATTTCATTAAAAGAATTGAGTATACCTGTATTAAAGTAAACAACAGCCTTGCATACGGCAGCTGCTCCCGCAGTACACGCGGCAGTCAAAACTTAACTGCCCCAACCAAAATGACACGAAAATAGCCATTTTCTGCTCGGTAAACACAAATGAGGACAATGCAAATGGTGCTTTGGGCTCTTCTAATAGTTAACTTGAGAATTCTGACTTTAATTTGAGAAGAAACTACAAAGTTTGTTCGGAATAGCAGAACTATTATCCTACATGGCAACATTCGACGTACTGCCAAATTAGAAACTTGGAGGCTGAAAATGTTTCATAATGTTCTATTTTTACAATCTGATATAGTTGTTGGAATCTTAAATGAATTTCCTAAATATTTGATGCCGTTTCCAGTGAGAAAAGTTGCCCGAATTCGATGTTTTTATTACATTAAACTCAAAACAGTAAAGTTTTTACCGCCTGCTGAATTCTGATTGGTCAATTTAAATCTTAAGCGTGGCAGCTGTATGCAAAGATGGCATCAATTGTAAATATACATAGGGAAATACAAACTCGGAAAAAATCCGAGTCTCAGATGGGATTTGAACTCACGACCCTGTAAGAGATATGGTTCTTCTTGTGTGATCAATGACTGAAAAAAAATCTAAAAAGATAGAAATCAACGACGTTGAAGTAATTTGACTTGCGGAGGCGCGTGCAACATGATTACATTATGGTGTAGCATGTTTAACTTCGAATACAGCGGTTTCGTCAGTGCAGACTGGCGCATGGCCTTTTCTCAAGAAGCCTGCCGTAATTTGGTATATCAAAATTCTAACATAGCATCCAGGCTCTACTTACTGTAACTGATGCGGCTTTAATTTTGTTGGTATCTTGCAAAGAGTAATTTTATAGATTTGGCAAATTTGTAATGACAATGGGACTGTGAGGAGTCAAATTCGTATATGTAATCGCATGGGGTCGAGGGCAATTAAGGATTAACTTCACGAGTATTTTCAAAGTTTTCACAAAATTGTCCGAGTCGCGAAGCGACGAGGGCAATTTGGAAAACTTTGAAAATACAAGTGAAATTAATCCTTAATTGCCCGAGAGCACTTGCGATTACTTGTTTATCACATAAAGGGCAAAATTTTGTACAAAGGTTCAAGGTCTTGCCGTCGCGTAAACAGGTTTGCCGGTTGTCATTATTTAACAGGCTAGCAGTAACACAGGGAAAGCCTACTATAATAGTAAGCAAAACACAACAACTTGGTTCAATTCACTCAAAGCCATTTCTTTACAAACAAAACTATAAGCAATCTAATTTTATTCACCTGTTTTGCGAAGCTTGCAACGGCTTGAAACTACTTGTTCTTCGATCGATGATAGACGTAAACAAGTGTCCAAACAAGCTCTAATAACTTCTTGAATCCAAAACTGTCCTTTCCACTGTGAAAACTTCACGTACCAACAAAATTTACGCTGTTTTTACGCCGATAAAGTGAGCTGTAATACTAATAAGTCGACCCGAAGCAAAACGAAGAAATTAACTTTCAGTTTGGCGGCCATGAAGTTCTGTAATTCTATGTTTCGTGCAACACCAGCCGTCTCCACTGAAACGTTTTTCAGGCTGCGAATCAATGCATTTTTAGTCGGAAAAATCCTTTTGCTTTTCTAACAAAAGACTGCGCTTTGCATGTTGATTCTCTTTCATGTTAAGATGAAATAACTGTGTTTAGATCAAACTCAGAAGCGATGCGTTTCTGAAATTTCTTTTCAAAATCCGTTTGAAGCGGGAAACTAACTCAATGCAGGCGTGCTCAGCCAATCAGCATCAAGTAATTTTGCCCGGGGCAATTACAAAAATTAAGAAAAAATGCCCTCTGTCTTAGCCAATCGGCATTCAGTAATTTTGCCCCGTATGTGATAAAGTCTGTAATCATACGAGTTAAAACAAAATTGGACGACCGCAAAACGGGAGGCCGCTTTGTTTATCACGAGTACGATTACAGACTAAATTGGACAACACGAAGTCCAATTATCAATTAATCATAAAAATTATAATTTCTGACAAAAAAAAAATAGCCAAGTTATAAAAAAGGGGAAAACGGCATTAAAATACTGACAAAGGAGGCGTAAAGATTCTAAGGCTGCCGACAAAAACACAAAAGCAAGAGAGCGCGCACCTAGCATGTATTTACAACTTTGAATGTGATTGGCTGATTTACACTACATCTTTGAATGTGATTGGCTTATTGAACTGTCCGATTTAACAAATGGTTAACGCCATAGCGTGCTCTATTGAGTTATGGATGCACATGGGAGGTTGTTAAGCACGAAAGAAGCGTAAGAGTCGCAAGAGGTGTTTTATAACATAACACTGAGACTTTGGAACAAGAGAAGTCGTTTTATTGAGCTACATCACAAAGCGCGTGCTTTGCTTTAGTTATTGAGTACGTTAGCAGCATACACCTATGGGCAAATAGTGGACGCTGAATTAACTAATCAGAGCGCGCTCTTCGCTCTAGTTATAATATAAAGCAAACTGTCCTATAACAAACTATCAAATAACAACTTGGCAAGGGAATTAGTGAAAAATAGGACTTTTTTTTTAAACCAATCACAAGCGAGGAAATTGTAATTTGTATCAGTTAAGGGTCGAAATCCTTAAAGGGCCTTAGTCAGCCACACCTTTGCTTTCGTTTGGATGGCAGAGTTTGGTTACATTATATTTTCTTCGAAACATGCCAACGAAAGAAATTACTGCGAAAGTACTCAAGACAATAAAACATACCTCCATGAACACAACTTACAGTGAAGCTATTAAATTTCGCTTCAACATGTAGCGGTTCGATGGCATCGAAAATGGTGGAGGCAGACTAGGGGCCTTTATAGTCAAGCTTTGCTTTGCGTCTCAGAGCATCGCGCTTTCTCACAATGCTCACTCCACCTAAGGCTATAATGAAACTTTTTGGCAATACGACGGCCATTTTGAATTCTGTTGTTTTAATAGCTATTAAGGTATGCCCAGAGGGCGAATAAGCATGTGTTTGCCTCCTGAGCATCCGATGACAGCTATTTCAAACAAGATATATCAAAATGGCCACCGTATCGCTGGAAAGGTCCATAAGGTATCGTCATCGTAATGGTAAAACTCGTTTTTTATAGGAATAAAGATGGTCAATTATTACAACATCCCTTTGATTTAATCGTTACGATTTAGATGATACGAAGATCCTGCATTTTGTAGATCACACGCAGAATTAAAAAAAATTATTACCCACTGGAAACGTTCCCTTTGCAAATTCACAAAAGCTTGAATTTTATAATGTTTTTAAAGACAGCTAATACACTGACCATCGTTTCATCGTTATGTTACTAGAAAAAATCCTAACAGAAAAACACTTGTAAAACTTAGAATAAGTAATGATAAACGTAATATCGAAACAGGCAGGTATGAAAAGATTTCGAGGTGTGATAGTGTTTGTCCTGTTTGTGGCCTCAATATTGAAGATGAGATTCACCATCTGTCTCAATACCCAAAGTATTCATCAACGAGAGACGACATTTTTAATAAAATGTTTAGAAATGTTAATAAAATGTTTAGAAATGCGAGACAATTTATAATCGAAAGCTTGATATTGTTATTTGATTTACTTTTTGTTATTGTGCTTTGGCAATGCTGTAACTCTCTGTTATGCCCATGCAGATAAAGCTCATTGTTGTTGTTTTTGATCACATAGTTCACCCAAGTGTATGTTGACCAAAGCTTTGACGAGTTCAATGACTTAGTATTTTAATCAGGAGGGAGCTTATACCTGCTATAAGAAATACAACAGCCTGCTATAAGATTAACTTGCAGTAAGAAGTATTGGACAGGATAGACGTATGTTTAAAAATGTTTTGCCACTAGTTTTAGGCTGGTTGTTCTTAAATCATCTCAGTAATCCCACGATTAGGTCAGACCTTCCACTCGGAGCCTGTTCGCAGTGTCATTTATTTTGCCCTTCCTTCCTATTTACGAAGGAAAGAAATCCGCAATCTTTTTAGTGTATGCCGCCTAGGTCCTGTTTAGGCTTGGTTATTTGTCTGTGTCACTGGTTACCTACGACTATTATCACGTCAGTTTTGTTGTATTGAATGTTAATTACAGGTTAACGCACTCAGCGAGTGAATTATCGGGATTTACCTGCACGAGTTCACTAACAATGAACGAGAAATTTCAATACCGCACGAGGCCGCCGAGTGCGGTATTGAAAATTTCGAGTTCATTGTTAGTGAACTCGTGCAGGTAAATCCCGATAATTCACGAGCGATGAGTACGTTAACATTTTTATTATTCAAATTGAATACACTGCAAACAAAATTCGTCAAACTTTGAGTCAGCCGAAGCCATGGTGTAATGATGGTGATGTATAGAATTTACACCACGGCTATTACACCACGATAATGACGTCAAGGAAGTTGTTTCGTCACAACCCAGTGTCACGTGGCACAAATCAACCAACCAGAGAATCGGAATTCGTACAGTGTATGAAAGTTGAATAATAATTACAGGTTAACGCACTCAGCGAGTGAATTACCGGGATTTACCTGCACGAGTTCACTAACAATGAATTCGAGTTCATTGTTAGTGAACTCGTGCAGGTAAATCCCGATTATTCACCAGCAATGAGTGCGTTAACATTTTTATTATTCAAATTGAATACACTGCAAACAAAAATCGTCAAACTTTGAGTCAGCCGAAGCCATGGTGTAATGACAGTGATGTATTGAATTTACACCACGGCTATTACACCACGATAATGACGTCAAGGCGGTTGTTTCGTCATGACCCAGTGTCACGTGGCACAAACCAACCAATCAGACAATCGGAATTCGTACAGTTTTTGAAATTTGAATAATAAATAAATTTAACCACGGTGGCCTTTTGTTAAGGAATTTTTGCTGCAAAATAGTGTACTGTCTTCACCATATTTGTCAAGGAATAGCC
>JAHPZR010015465.1:12500-22500 GCA_019787425.1 Platygyra sinensis | reverse complement strand
TTTACTCGTGAAAAGAAAACATTTCAATTTAATCGCTACTTTTAAGAAAGAAAGTTGCTGTTAATAGCGTTATTGTGTGTGCAAAGCTGTACACATTAGTTTGCAGCAAAACGTTGTCTTTCAAGTCACTTGATCAAGAAATTTTAGTGAGATGACGGGGCCCTAGCTCCTCAGTGTAGATGGGAAGATTGAGTCCTAGTTGTTGGGTTGTGCGAGTGGATTTTCAGCTTTCTTTGTGTTGGTTACTTCGCTTTAGACTACGAGTAGTCCCTCTTTCGCTTAGTCCGTCGTGCGTGACGCGAAAGAAAACCGTGGAAAAAAATGGCCACGTGAAATCCTGGGGGCGAGAAGCACGCGAAAGGAGGGACTACCGCCTTCGCCCAAGAGTTTGAATTATGCGTTGCTCTCACAACGCAAAAATATGATTGGCTAATGCCGGAGCGTTGACAACCAGATGTCAACGTGTGGTCAACACTCGAGGAGCTTTAATAATTGCGATGGGGTGATGTTTAACAAAACCGTTTATCTCGATTTCTGAAAATAGACTCTTTGAAGCCGGAGCAAATCGAAGCTTTGCAATCGCTTCTCACAGGCGTTGATGTCCTCTCGATTCTGCCAACAGGCTTCGGAAAGAGCTTGATATATCAAGTGTTTTGTTTGGCAAGACGTCTCCGGAGAAAAACGTACGAGGACAAATAATATGATATCCATGATAAGAATCTACCCACTGCTTGCAAACTGTTCTAATGACAGCTGGGCCCGGCGTCACAATACATAATGCAAGTAGAAAAACGTTCACGGAAAGTTTCGTATTTTGTCCCTCGAAAGCAAATACTAGAGACTTGAAACAAATCTTACAATATTATTGAGCCTAAACAATAGCAACCTTTAAAGACAAAGATCAGAATACACATTTGCGTACGGCGCGCGGAAAAACCAAGTTCCGTGACCAGATCGGCCAAATGATATTTCCCCACTCCCGCTCGTTTAGAGATCTCAAATAAATTCTCCGTCAAAACCCTACGATTAAAATCACCGTAAAAAACCTTTTAAAGTTGCATCTACAAACGCGGCAAAAATCGTTACATGATTGTTCTTTCGTTGGTCTTCCTTTCACAGCATTGCTAGGGATTTCGTGATCGCTTGAGGACGACATCCTTCACGGCATGTTTTTCTCCCGGGAAAGTCGACGACAGGCGACAATGACAGGACGTCAAGATAAGGATTTCTATTGGCTACGTTTAATTAGATTGGAAATTTCACACCGAAATATCACTCGGCCGTGAAAGGGCAAAGTCTTGGGCTTGGGCGGTAGTCCCTCCTTTCGCGTGCTTTCTCGCCCCCAGCTTTTCACGCGGCCATTTTTTTCCACGATTTTCTTTCGCGTCACGCACGACGGACTAAGCGAAAGAGAGACTACTCGTAGTCTAACTTCGCTTTTGTGTTCCATTGATCGATTTTTGGATACTTCTTTTTCATTTTGCCAACCTTCAGTTGCCAAGGTAGGTTTTTTATCTTTATACCTCGTTTTGAGATGCGTGCGTTATCTGTCTGTATGTATCAAAAATCCATCTTTGTATCCTTCGTAATTTCATAGTTTAGCTTATGCTTTATTGCATGTCTGTTTTCATTTATCGAAAGTACTGCTTCTAAATTCCGTGTAGGCTTTAAAAACATTGATTGCAGTTGTACTGTTTATTGATAGCTTACTTTCATCATTCCTTCGGGTGTCCATATCACATAAGCCAACATATCAAGACTCGAATGTGCTTGTGGTTCTTGTGGTAGTACGCTTTCGCAAGCTAAAATTTATCGGCCTCAATGTTCGGCGCAGGTCGCTCTAACAGCGAAAAAACAGTACTTTCGCAACCCAAAATCTTGCTAACCACCATTTTTATCTACTAAAGTGGCTGATACTGTGTAGGCGGCACTTAAACTTCTAAGTGAGACATCTGTTAGGGATTGTCAGAAACTCAAAAAATGTAGGTGATGCAAAGTGTGAGATAGTGATTAGAGATAGTGATTAGTGACCTGTCAAGAATGCCTCGAACCAACAAAGTAAGAACAGTTTCCACCCTACAAGGACTTAAAATAACAGAGTTCCTCTAACAATACCGGTTACACTTGTAGAAAGCCGCAGGAGATTTGGCAGTATTGAATTTACTATGCGGTTTACCCTAAACCTGATAGATGCTGTAGTGTTGGAATGTGAGTGCTTGACCTCAGCTCAAAACATCTTTTCCGCCTTCCCCACATGGGAGAAGCATGCTGAGGTCATCATGCAAGTAATAAAAGATGAGTGATAGGAAGGAAGGAACAATTTTTTATGTCCTTACCAGCGTTTTCGTTGATACGCAACTTTGGAAAGCAAAACACCCGAGGAAACGTTTCCAAAATTTCCGTCAGTCTCTCATATTATCGACAGATCGGATCGAAATCCACCAATCACAGCCAATAGTGTGACCTTCAGACCTTCTTTACGTCATGCTAGCAGGCTGTGATAGGTGGATTTCGTTCCGATCTGTCGATAACATGTATGATTGAGAGAAATTTTGGAAACGTTTCCGCGGGTGTTTTGTTTTCGAAAGTCGCGTATCAAGGAAAACGGTGGTAAGTGGTTGTGCGTAATTATTGTTCCCATAATGATATGCAAGACACTTATAAACACTACATTTGTGACATTGAACATGAATTGCTTGCCATAAAAAAATGGTTTTTGTATGTGTGTTCAGTGGTGGATTCAGACTTTGAGCTAGGGGGTAGGGGTGGTTTTGTTTTGCTTGCCCTGCCAGCTTTCCTTCCTTCCGCATTCTTTTCTTTTTTTACCCTAAATAGGGGGAGGGGGGAGGGGCAGGCTCCCTGGACCCCTCACTGGTATTGCATGCCATTGATCAGTGAACAATAGTTCTATAAAACAGACATAATCGTTTAATGTTCCATTAACACACATTTTTATATTGTGTGGGTCAACTTGCTTGTTGCAACTTGTTGTTGCTGGTTGATAATTTTAATCACCCCTGTGACCAAAGAAACAATCTAATTTGGAAACAGTAAAGCTAGGAAAACATTTCTAATTTCTACCCCAGGCCCCATCCAGTAATCTGTAAACACCTTTGAAGAATATAAGTAGTATAAAGCTTATCAATACAAGTAGACATACACAGTGCAAATTCTTTCAACATGGCTTTATTATGGCAACATTGATTGAAGACAAGGTTGGGAATGCTTGAATAATAAAAATATTTACAATGTAATACATTGTATAGTTATCAATGTTTATTTTAAGAATACTACTTTGGAATATAATTTCTATTTAACTTCCCTATGAGTAATTAATACTCGTTTGGAATGTTGCCACCTATAAACCTTATTTTTGAGGTTGCCTTGGCTTGTGGAATACACTAAAAGATATACAGCAGCTTTCATGCATGTTTTATCGAGCCCTTTCAGTGCCAAGATGGTTCATCAGATGGCAATTATTTTTATCTATGGTAAACAATAAGCGAGTAGTACCTATATCCTCCAATGTCCCTTCTCACATGGGGAGCTGGCAAGACAGGAAAAACGCAATAAAGTCAAATTGTTCTTTACTCATTTGTAAATCTGTGCATTTCTTTTCTGGAAAATTTTAATGAACATTTATCTACATAAATGATCTCCTTCACCTGTTCTCTTTTGCAGTACTTAAACAAGATTTGAAATAAGGTCCCCACTCAGTATAGAAAAACTAAGACAGTAAGGAATGCTTTGGACACAATAAAACAGGATCCATTTTCCCCAGCCAGGTACTGACAAAGAAAGCACTATAGTTCAAAACAGTAAACTTATTTTACATTTGAATTTCGAACATAGCATGAATGAACATAGCATTGGCTGTATGTTTGATGCCAATAACATTTCCGGAAGAAGTCATATGCATTGTATCAATATGAATTTAATGCCTGCAGGCTGGCTCTAAAATTACTTTAACACCATCCAGACAGCAAATACATTTGAAAACAGAAATGTCATGTGCTATAATCTAAGAATATTCACAAGAATATTTTCAACTTAAACTCGGTAAAAAAAAATAAAAATATTCAATTCAGCCTCGGTCAGAAAAGCAATATTATTAATAGAAAGAAGGAGTGCATTATTTTGAAATAAGATTTGAAATAAGTCTAAACCTAATTCAGGCAGAAGGCCTACATTTAAGGAATACGTGTCCAAGAAAATAGTGGCGATTTTCTGTATAAAAGAACAAAGCTCAGTAACGAGCTAAAGTCAGTCATTTTTAGATTTGAAATTCGACCATAACGAACGCTTCAAACTCTTCTTTGTTTCCGTAAGTAGAAAAGCTAAATACACATGAATATAGAACAACAAAAACAACAGCGCAACAGGCCACACGTAAAGAGCTGCAGCTCTCTAGCTGCCGGCAGATTTGTACGTCATCAAAAGCTTAGGTTTACATGATTGTAATTTATATTTTCCCAGGCTTATTTCTACTTCTATGGTATAGGCTGCATCTTTTAAATTAAAATCTAACGGAAAATATTCACCTTTCGAATCGTTAATGGTAGTCTGACTCGACATTGCTTGAACTGAACTGCAATTCAACCTCCTAAAAGCCCTTTCTCATTCATATAAACACTCGCAACGTCCGCCACATTTCTTTAGGATGTATTTAAACCAATCAGCGTGTTTGTATGAATGGGCCAATCAACAAGGGTGTTAGTTCAGCGTTGCCCAGGGTCTTCTCCCGACGATCCGTCATTTTGAAAATTGTCGAGGAGAAGGCCCTGGGGACGAGGTTGGACTTAAAATCACTCAACTTGAAATGTTCACTTTCGCTATGTGACAAATAAGAGCGATCGTGCAATAGCCGGGGACAACGTAATTCTTGAATTACGTGACTTGTGTGACTAATTTGCTAGCCTTTTACTCAAGACTCATCACAGTGCAATTAGAGATTTTAAAGCGACTACAAAGAGGCTTTACAGTTCGTGTGTAGTTTTTGCCGTTGTCAGTTGTTGCACTGCAGATTGATCAGTTGATTGTGTACGTGTCTATAGCTATCAGTGAATCGACAGGGACTGCTTGCAGACAAGAAACGTGAAGGTAGATGTTCTGTTGTTTTTTTTTCCGGAAACGCTTCTACAAGAGAATTTGTCAAACACTAGATCGGAATGTCGCCGATCAAACGCTCTTTGCATGAGTGTCTTTACCATGTGGTGGCGGAATGCTTTTCGCGATGAATTTTTTATTGATCGCAAGATATTCAATATTCAATGCTACTGGAATCACAGTTCTCTGAGAGAGGACCCTGGGAACGAGGTTGGAAAATTACCTTCTGCATTAATCTGAAAGCTTACTTAAATTGTTTCAACGATTACACTCTTTTTTTTTTATATAAGAATATATTTTATAGGAATATTGAGGTTGAAATTTGCGAAATTTTAAGAATATTTTAAGAATAAAGTCGAGGTTGAGATTTCGAAAAGGATAGATATAATTTTCTGTGTAGACACAACTGTAAATACAGTACAATTTTGTTTTTAACTTAACCCTATAAAATTATTCCTTTCTCTGAAGAGCGAAACTAGCCAAGAAAACAAAAAAAACCTGCACTAGCTTAAGCAAAGTGTTCAACGCTAACGTGTGAAATGCTTTTGAAACGCTTTTCTAAAGCCAAAACCGCTAATTGTCGTTTGACGTGACATCTTGCTACATCGTGACCTCGCTGACTGCAATGAAAAGAACTTGAAATTGATACCCCAATAAATTCTAAAACGGAAATGCTATAAGATATAATTTTAGAATAATATAAGAATATTTTCAGCCTAAAACCAGCAGAAAAATAAGAATATTCAGCCTGGGCCGAAAAAACAACATTCTTATATAAGGCGTTTTTCTCTCTAAACTTTGACATCACTTTGAGTGACATAATCTATAGTCACTATTTAACAGATTAACAACTATGGAGATTGGGGAACTCGTACCACATTGTGACACTTTCTCAACAATGGATAAAGTATACATGTAACCAACCACAAGTGAATATCAAGACAGTATAACATGAACACATTATGGACATCTCAATCAGCAGAGAAACATTGCTTGTTCATCCCAAGTGTGAAAGTCACCTAGACTTATTTTAGTCAAACAATTGCTGGACCAGTTTACCTCAATACATTAGAAAGGAAATTCTATTTTCTATTGTATTTTCGTTTTAAGTGCGAAACAGAAGATTTTGTAATCTGGAATTGTTGTTTCTGTTCACTTTAGAAGGGAATATTCACTGCCCTAAAAAGGTATTACGTCTGGCGTCAGCCATGGAATACGCTGACGGTGATAAACAAGATCGTGTTTTCTTCGCCAGAAGCAATGGTGGAATTTTCTGGGGAAAAAAAGTGAAAACCTAGCCTTAGCGCTCGTCAAAAACCCTTTTAACATATGTAAATTTATATTCGTTTGAAAGGTCAAGGTATTTTTTTCCTTAGAAGTAAAGAAAATTCTCCGATTACAAGTCACGCTAGGCCCGCGCAATGCAAAGAATGTAATCAGATACACCTTTCAGCATATATATGCTAAAAGGCAGCCAGAGTCACGTTTTCGCATAATGAAATTCGGTCGTGATGTAACAGATAATGACGGCGGTAACTATGTCACGTTTCATCAGCTGAACGTTCGCATAAGATTAAAAAGAAAATCTCTAACAACCCGGGCACTGAGCCAACTTTGAATCACGCAATCTCTGTTGTTTCCAATCTTTTAAGGTAAAGATCTGTCTTCATATCTCAAACCGCCCTCTCCCTATTCACTTACACTCACATGAAATTTCTAAGTTTCTTGACACAGGGACTTAGTTTCTACTCAACAAATGTTGTCTAAGTGCAAGTCTCTTGAATTTTAAAGGAAAAAAAATTATATGACGAGGTAGAATTGAACCTGGTGCGCCAGATCAGCAGTCTTCTACCCTAACCCCTAGACCACCGAGGATTGGCTGCTGGTGAAAGGTTCAATTTAAGTACCATATCGAAAACCCGAACGCTATAAAGAAGCTAACCATTAACCCTAACCCTAATCAGTATTTCAGTGCTTTGGCCTAGAATCAGTATTTACTTTGTGTACGCACCACAAGGTATCCAAGGGCGGTTTGAGATATGGAAACAAGTCCTAACCATCTATTTAATTGTTTCCGGGTAATGTTTTCTCACAAAACGCTGTTGCTAAATATTACGTAACGTTTTTGTGAGCGCAAGAGTCAAAAAAGCGCAGTTTAAGACCAATTTATCTCTTAAAAGATATAAATTGTAGTTAATGGGACAACCGTGAGAACTACTCGCGGATTGCGTGACACGCACTAACATACGGTTGGTTTCACAGGCCAAAGTTCGTTCCCGATCATGTGTGTTCATAGTGCATATACCGGCTGAGCCAATCAGGATAGTTCTTGCATCACTGTCGATCAACCTCTAGTGCTTTGAACATAAGCCTCGTGTTTATTCATTCCATCGCTCTAGCAGGCAAACATCTTGCCTGCTTTAGTTTTTGTTCTAGTACAATTATTTTCCCACCCTCCTCACCCCTATGTCACAAGCATATCACGCACTATGGTACACGCAATATACTTTGTTTCTTATGTAGACGTATGATACATGATACTATATATAGGATGTTTGAATACAAAATGCTATACACAAGATATTTTGCTATAAGTCTACTTAAGATGGATATACATAGATATATACCTCTGTACCTATTTAAGATGTTACAGTTGGCAGTCAACGCTATAGACTTGCCGCATATTTGTGTTACAGACATTTAATGATTAGAGTATCCCTGTCTTCTTTCATTATCTAGGCAACTGTAGTATGAGGTTAAGATTCGGTTCCACTAGTGTTTTGTTAGACTTTTTCTTGAAATGAATAGTTGTTAAGAAGGCCTTTGGCTCAACACTTTGTTACTCATCAGTATCTGACAATATCATTGCGATCTTATATTAGTTAATATAGTCGGTAGGTACATTACATTCCGGTTTGACTTCAGCAGTTTCCCTGCCCATAAGATGCATAATGAACTGATAAGCTACACTTACTATTGAGATCTACACAGCTGGACTTTAGAGTAAATCTTAGGTGTAAATCTGTCCTCTGTCCTGTGACGTTGAATTGATCTAGACAATTAAACTTTGGGTTGGGATGAAGTGCTCCCATACAGGTCACTCTTTGCCCCATAGACTTACAAAATGAATTGGTTGCCATAGTAACCATGAGTCTTAACTACCTTACCCGACTAAGGACCTCTTTCAGGGTATTGTGACCTGCAGCCCTGAGGAGGATTAGGGACCTCTCACAGGGTATTGTGACCTGCAGCTCTGGAGAGGAGTAAGGACCTCTTTTAGGGTATTGTGATGGCAGCCCTAAAGAGGAGTAAGGACTCTTGCAGGGTATTGTGATCTGCAGCCCTCAAGAGGAGTAGCACCTCTCTTAGGGGATCGTGACCTGCACCCCTAGAGAGAAAGGGGGTGAGGAGGGTTTTGACCCCTCCCATCTTACCAAGCTAGACTAGTATTGCATTAGTGACAGTGCCTGTTGGAGTACTTCATTCCCAACCCCTTTCCCCACATTTGTTGTTGTTTGATTCTCGTTCTCATGGGTTGGGAGCATTAAAGTTTTTTTAAACTTCTTGTTTTTTAAGCTTTGTCGGTGAGCAGACCCAAACTCCCACTCGGTCAATTGTCGTCAGCGGGTGATGTCATCATCAGCCAATTACAGGCCATTTCTCAGCTCTTTTCGTCATATCCCCCCTCAGGAGTATTTTGTGAAGTTAAAAAAAATTAACTATTCAGACAGAACATGGCCGTCTGTGAGATATGTTTATTTGGTCAAAATTGGGCCAAACTCCGTTGGAGATGCACATCAGGACATTTGCAAGGATAAAGAATGAAACTTAGGATCAGTTGCTGGCTACTAAAGCTTAAATTATGCAGAGTTAAGTTGTATTTTCGTTTTGCGTGCAAGACAGAAGATTTTGTAATCTGGAATTTTTGTTTCCGTTCACTTTCGAAGGGAATATTCAATGCGCTAAAAGGTATTACGTCTGGCGTCAGCCATGGAATACACTGACGGTGATAAATAAGATCGTGTTTTCTTCGCCAGAAGCAATGGTGGAATTTTCTGGGTAAAAAAAAGTTAAAACCTAGCCTTTGCTCTCGTGAAAAACCCTTTTAACATATGTAAATTTATATTTGTTTGAAAGGCCAAGGTATTTTTCCTTAGGCGTAAACAAAATTCTCCGATTACAAGTCACGCTAGACCGGCGCCATGAAAATAGTGTAATCAGATACGCCTTTCAACATATATATATATATATATATATAATATATATATATATATATATATATATATATATATATATATATATATATGCTGAACACGCTTGTTTAATTCTGTGGCAAACAGGTTTGATTTGTGTTTTGATTTAAACACTGGATTTGCTCCAGTGGTTCGACTGATAAACACTCAGTTCTGTTCGAAAATGCTGCGCGACTGAACCTTCAGTTCGATATGGTAGATTTGAAGACCGGAATTGCTCTAGTGGTTAAAAACACTGCCCGAGGGAACTTTCAGTTCGATATGGATAAACAGAGAAGGCATACGTGCACTGTTTCGATTCCTGAACACGCTTGTTCAATTCTGTGGTGAACACGCGGTTTCGTGTCGATTTTGTGTCTTGAACACTGGATTTGCTCTTGTCTCACATACAGTTTTCCTCAATATTCGTTTCGCTGGTTCGGTAAATTCTGAGACTATGAAATTGTTCACAGTTGAATAAAGACAACAGCAAAGAAAACACACGCCCTTCGCAATGACCCTCCCAGTCTAGATGTAAGGCGCCTCCTGATTGGCTAAAACTACAATGGCTCGGATAGTTCTGTCTTTGCAATTGGCTAAAACCAAGGTTCTTATTCCTTACACTTACACTTACACTTTTGGCCGCCGATCGAGAATTTTTT
>JAHPZR010015465.1:5000-7500 GCA_019787425.1 Platygyra sinensis | reverse complement strand
CAACAAATGTGGGGAAAGGGGTTGGGAATGAAGTACTCCAACAGGCACTATCGCTAATGCAATACTAGTCTAGCTTGGTAAGATGGGAGGGGTCAAAACCCCCTCACCCCCTTTCTCTCTAGGGGTGCAGGTCACGATCCCCTAAGAGAGGTGCTACTCCTCTTGAGGGCTGCAGATCACAATACCCTGCAAGAGTCCTTACTCCTCTTTAAGGCTGCCATCACAATACCCTAAAAGAGGTCCTTACTCCTCTCCAGGGCTGCAGGTCACAATACCCTGTGAGAGGTCCCTAATCCTCCTCAGGGCTGCAGGTCACAATACCCTGAAAGAGGTCCTTAGTCGGGTAAGGTAGTTAAGACTCATGGTTACTATGGCAACCAATCCATTTTGTGAGTCTATGGGGCAAAGAGTGACCTGTATGGGAGCACTTCATCCCAACCCAAAGTTTAATTGTCTAGATCAATTCAACGTCACAGGACAGAGGAGAGATATACACCTAAGATTTACTCTACAGTCCAGCTGTGTAGATCTCAATAGTAAGTGTAACTTATCAGTTCATTATGCATCTTATGGGCAGGGAAACTGCTGAAGTCAAACCGGAATGTAATGTACCTACCGACTATATTAACTAACATAAGATCGCAATGATATTGTCAGATACTGATGAGTAACAAAGTGTTGAGCCAAAGGCCTTCTTAACAACTATTCATTTCAAGAAAAAGTCTAACAAAACACTAGTGGAACCGAATCTTAACCTCATACTACAGTTGCCTAGTCTATGAAAGAAGACAGGGATACTCTAATCATTAAATGTCTGTAACACAAATATGCGGCAAGTCTATAGCGTTGACTGCCAACTGTAACATCTTAAATATGTACAGAGGTATATATCTATGTATATCCATCTTAAGTAAACTTATAGCAAAATATCTTGTGTATAGCATTTTGTATTCAAACATCCTATATATAGTATCATGTATCATAAGTCTACATAAGAAACAAAGTATATTGCGTGTACCATAGTGCGTGATATGCTTGTGACATAGGGGTGAGGAGGGTGGGAAAATAATTGTACTAGAACAAAAACTAAAGCAGGCAAGATGTTTGCCTGCTAGAGCGATGGAATGAATAAACACGAGGCTTATGTTCAAAGCACTAGAGGTTGATCGACAGTGATGCAAGAACTATCCTGATTGGCTCAGCCGGTATATGCACTATGAACACACATGATCGGGAACGAACTTTGGCCTGTGAAACCAACCCTATGTTAGTGCGTGTCACGCAATCCGCGAGTAGTTCTCACGGTTGTCCCATTAACTACAATTTATATCTTTTAAGAGATAAATTGGTCTTAAACTGCGCTTTTTTGACTCTTGCGCTCACAAAAACGTTACGTAATATTTAGCAACAGCGTTTTGTGAGAAAACATTACCCGGAAACAATTAAATAGATGGTTAGGACTTGTTTCCATATCTCAAACCGCCCTTGGATACCTTGTGGTGCGTACACAAAGTAAATACTGATTCTAGGCCAAAGCACTGAAATACTGATTAGGGTTAGGGTTAATGGTTAGCTTCTTTATAGCGTTCGGGTTTTCGATATGGTACTTAAATTGAACCTTTCACCAGCAGCCAATCCTCGGTGGTCTAGGGGTTAGGGTAGAAGACTGCTGATCTGGCGCACCAGGTTCAATTCTACCTCGTCATATAATTTTTTTCCTTTAAAATTCAAGAGACTTGCACTTAGACAACATTTGTTGAGTAGAAACTAAGTCCCTGTGTCAAGAAACTTAGAAATTTCATGTGAGTGTAAGTGAATAGGGAGAGGGCGGTTTGAGATATGAAGACAGATCTTTACCTTAAAAGATTGGAAACAACAGAGATTGCGTGATTCAAAGTTGGCTCAGTGCCCGGGTTGTTAGAGATTTTCTTTTTAATCTTATGCGAACGTTCAGCTGATGAAACGTGACATAGTTACCGCCGTCATTATCTGTTACATCACGACCGAATTTCATTATGCGAAAACGTGACTCTGGCTGCCTTTTAGCATATATATGCTGAAAGGTGTATCTGATTACATTCTTTGCATTGCGCGGGCCTAGCGTGACTTGTAATCGGAGAATTTTCTTTACTTCTAAGGAAAAAAATACCTTGACCTTTCAAACGAATATAAATTTACATATGTTAAAAGGGTTTTTGACGAGCGCTAAGGCTAGGTTTTCACTTTTTTTCCCCAGAAAATTCCACCATTGCTTCTGGCGAAGAAAACACGATCTTGTTTATCACCGTCAGCGTATTCCATGGCTGACGCCAGACGTAATACCTTTTTAGGGCAGTGAATATTCCCTTCTAAAGTGAACAGAAACAACAATTCCAGATTACAAAATCTTCTGTTTCGCACTTAAAACGAAAATACAATAGAAAATAGAATTTCCTTTCTAATGTATTGAGGTAAACTGGTCCAGCAATTGTTTGACTAAAATAAGTCTAGGTGACTTTCA
>JAHPZR010015465.1:0-2500 GCA_019787425.1 Platygyra sinensis | reverse complement strand
TTCGTCGTCACTTTCGATGAAAACTCTTCGCCTTTTCTGAGGTTCCTGTATTATCTTTCCTGGCCGGTTAGAGATCTTGAACGGGCGCTTAGAGATGCTGCGAATGTCCACACCGGTAAAAAAAACCGCTTGGCTGTTTAAATCTGATGGTCCTTGAAGATGTTTAAACTGGCTTGATTTGTTGATGTTGACTGCAGTATTGCTCTGGTGTCACCAATTGCCTTTGAATGGTGAAAGGACAGTGAAAAGAGACCTGCCTTCAGAAAAGAACCTCTGTTTACTTCGCTGCAAACCCAACAGGGTATCAGGTTCATAATCGTCGTCATCCGTTTTCCGATATTTTAAAAAACTTTGCCAATAAGTGGTCAAGAACAGCTGCCGGTAAGTCCAAAACTTATACTATGCTTCTTTTGTTTATTGACGACAAATATCGCTTAAATGTTTTTATTTCACTGGCAGTTTTCCTTTCCTTTCGTGGTTTTGATTATTTCAATTTCTTCCTGACCAGATAAACTCGTTCGTATTTTGCCGATGTAACTTCATTTTTTCCTTAAAATAGTAATATAATTAACTCTCTGAATGTTAATCGTCACTCATCGTCTTGTACCACAACGATTTTCAATGTAAATAAAGCAAATGTGGTCTGCTTTGGATAACCTTTTCTGTTTTTTTCCTTTTCGCCTAATTTGCATAATCCGTAATCGGCCCGTGGGCATTACGGGAGAATAATGCCCTGGCGTGAAGCTGCACTTAGCCAATCAGAGCGCGCGTTATATCGGCTACAAACACCAGCCATATAATAATTCAAAATAATGCACTCCTTCTTTCTATTAATAATATTGCTTTTCTGACCGAGGCTGAATTGAATATTTTTATTTTTTTTTACCGAGTTTAAGTTGAAAATATTCTTGTGAATATTCTTAGATTATAGCACATGACATTTCTGTTTTCAAATGTATTTGCTGTCTGGATGGTGTTTGTAGCCGATATAACGCGCGCTCTGATTGGCTAAGTGCAGCTTCACGCCAGGGCATTATTCTCCCGTAATGCCCACGGGCCGATTACGGATTATGCAAATTAGGCGAAAAGGAAAAAAACAGAAAAGGTTATCCAAAGCAGACCACATTTGCTTTATTTACATTGAAAATCGTTGTGGTACAAGACGATGAGTGACGATTAACATTCAGAGAGTTAATTATATTACTATTTTAAGGAAAAAATGAAGTTACATCGGCAAAATACGAACGAGTTTATCTGGTCAGGAAGAAATTGAAATAATCAAAACCACGAAAGGAAAGGAAAACTGCCAGTGAAATAAAAACATTTAAGCGATATTTGTCGTCAATAAACAAAAGAAGCATAGTATAAGTTTTGGACTTACCGGCAGCTGTTCTTGACCACTTATTGGCAAAGTTTTTTAAAATATCGGAAAACGGATGACGACGATTATGAACCTGATACCCTGTTGGGTTTGCAGCGAAGTAAACAGAGGTTCTTTTCTGAAGGCAGGTCTCTTTTCACTGTCCTTTCACCATTCAAAGGCAATTGGTGACACCAGAGCAATACTGCAGTCAACATCAACAAATCAAGCCAGTTTAAACATCTTCAAGGACCATCAGATTTAAACAGCCAAGCGGTTTTTTTTACCGGTGTGGACATTCGCAGCATCTCTAAGCGCCCGTTCAAGATCTCTAACCGGCCAGGAAAGATAATACAGGAACCTCAGAAAAGGCGAAGAGTTTTCATCGAAAGTGACGACGAAGAGTAGTGCAGATATATTTTCGCTTTTACCGACACAGCCGCACGGCTTTTAAGCAAGTTTGAAGCACTTTTCTGCAGGAATTGACGTTTGGCGGTTGATTCTTGAGAATGTCGATGAAAATTCTCTCGTCATATAGTAACACAACTGTCCTAAAATACTTTTTGCGGTCGTATTGATCATTGTTTTCCGTAAATAAATATATTTTCTTGACGGAGTACACGTTAGTTCGCTGAATTCTGTTACCGTATGCAGTTTGACGGTCAGTCGGAAAGATGAATGAATAGATAAGCGCGCGCATCACCGGATGTGAAGTAACGACTTCCCTTTGAATTTAGACTTTTTTTCTTTCTTTAGAACCGTTTCCTTAGCCATATAATAAACGACTTAATAACCTCGACCGTTCGGTCGTTACGGGAAAATCTCAAACCTCGGCCTACCGTATTGACCTCGCTATCGCTCGGTCAATACGGCAAGGCCTCAGTTTGAGATTTTCCCGTAACGACCTCACTCTCGGTTATTAAGTAGTTAATAAGATTTGAAATAAGTCTAAACCTAATTCAGGCAGAAGGCCTACATTTAAGGAATACGTGTCCAAGAAAATAGTGGCGATTTTCTGTATAAAAGAACAAAGCTCAGTAACGAGCTAAAGTCAGTCATTTTTAGATTTGAAATTCGACCATAACGAACGCTTCAAACTCTTCTTTGTTTCCCTAAGTAGAAAAGCTAAATACACATGAA
>JAHPZR010015463.1:92500-106916 GCA_019787425.1 Platygyra sinensis | reverse complement strand
TAGATGGGAAAATGTAGATTGTATAGGGAATTCCAGAAACGTGAGAGGACTGGGAAAGAGTATGGTTGTTTTCTGTTTGTTTGGAAAACTAAGATTTTCAAATGAGAGATCAACTAAATTTGAGAGTCTTCACCAAGAATAGAAGTATTTGGAGGAGGAAAGTGGCAAAATGGTAGCTCTTCAAATATCACCTAAAATAGAGAGTTTGCATGGATTGGGTAGACAAGCCACAAAATTATAAGGATTTTTATGGAATTTTGCAACTTTTGTGAGGCTCCCATTTGAACAATTTCCGCTGAAAACTCTTAAACTTGGCTGGGTAGCTTTTCATTCAGCAACTTTTCAGTTGAAATGTTTAGATTTTCAATCTTATCAATATGAGAAACTCGTCCCAGTCCTCTCATGTTTCTGCAATTGGCTATGGATTGAGAACCCAAGTCACCCTCAACTCTGTTAAGTTATAATTTATAGTATTGGCCATTCCAAAATTCAGCAGGAAACTGGGGGCAAGTTTCAAATTTTAACTTATCAATAAACTGACACCACCACATGAAAGATCATGTTGAGATTGGTCATATTGACCAAGTATGATGCTTTTAGGATAAACAGAGACCAAGCTATGAATCTTGAAATATGGTGCAAAATCCATACAAATCTCTCTAATTTTGAGACAACGTCCCACCAAAATCATATAAATTTTCATGATTTCTGTGATACTCTTTAAAATGGGCAAACATAGCGATTTTCATCTCAGCTTCTTTCAAATAGTAGGTGCATGAAGGGATTTTACAGTTGTCACAAAACTGATAAAAAATTTTAAGAGTCTATATGGTTTTGGGGGACGCTGTCTCAAAATTAGAGACGTTTGTATGGATTTTGAGCCATATTTAAAAGTCTGTAACTTGGTCTCTGTTCACTCTGAAAGCATCATACTTGGTCAAAAGACCAATCTCAACATGATCTTTCATGTGGTGGCATCAGTTTATTGATTAGTTACAGCGGTTATCAGTCACACGCGCCCTCCAACGATTTTTTTCCATTTTGAAAACTACGTTTTGGTGGACGTCAATCAAATGTATCCATGACAATAACGGCGTCAAATTCTCAGAGTATCCGAGTTGCTCTTTCATATCATCTTTACTTGACTCGTCGATAAACAGAAAGTGAGAAGTAAGACTTATAAAATCGTTTAAAGCGTCTTTTCGTTCGTCTCGCTCACGGGCAATGTTTTGAAGCTACAAATTTACAAACATTGTACAACCACAACAACATGAGAATGAACTAAATATAAATAAATAAACTTTATTACAGAATGAACTACAAAAGTCTAAATGCTAATCTCTAATCTGCGGCTTTCATTACCTTTTTATTACTGACATTCCCACATGCCGTGTGGTTCTCTTGACGGTTTGCTTTGCATATAATTTGCCTGTCTGCTACTAGTATTCCAACCACGCTTGAAACTCGTCAAGATAGATCTCTGCATGCCGGGATTATCAGTATTTTAGCAAGGCGAATGACAAGAATTTCTGCGGTGAAAATAATCTGCATCCATAACAAGCTAATAAATAGTCAATCTCCACATAAAGCGACTCATTTCAGAGGCCAACTTTTTCAGCTACCTTGTATCTTTCCTTTCTTCGACTTTCTCTTTGGCGGATCGCTCAAGGCTCTAGTTTTGTTTCTACGCCGCCTTCTTCACAAACGTTTCGCTCGCAAAAAGTGTTTATGCTATGCAATTCAAAGACAAACCGCGTTTCCTCTACATAAGAACCCTCCATCTCAGCGAAATTGCAAATTACTTTGTCATAATGACTTGGCGATTATTCCTGAACATGGCCGTGAAACTGACACGACGAAAGAACACGGATATTGTCATGGATACATTTGATTGACGTCCACCAAACTTAGTTTTTGAAATGGCAAAAAATCGTTGAAGGGCGCGTGTGACTGATAACCGCTGTAAAATTTGAAACTCGCCCCAGTTCCCTGCTGAATTTCGGAACGGCCAATTAGTCCCCTTAATGAGATGCAATTTTGCAAACGTATACAGTTTGAAAACAGTCCTTACCATCCATACAAACTGTACAAACCAAGCGGATTGACAAGCCATGCTACCCCCTCAACTCTAGTAAGATATGATTTATATTCCGGGTCCCCTTGACAAGATGCCATTTTTTCTCTTTAGAGGGGAAAGAGAGTGGCACCTGTTTAATCAGGCAAAGTACGTCCACACAGAAATAAATCATGTAATTTTTTTTTATGAGATCCTATGTACACTTACTGGCATAAAATTGTCTTTAACGGACTGTGTTTTCCTCTTGTTTCCATCTTGGGACGTGTAGGTGTTTTGTTTCTGTTTTTCCAGCAAAATGGTATTGAAGCTTTGTGCAAACTGTAAAAAAAAGGAATAAGGAATCGGGAAATGTGTTAAATTTCACCGTCGGTCTGAACGAGAAGAAGTACAACCAGTCAATTCCCTTGATGCGTGACCTTTAACTAGTAAAATAATACATGTAAAAGTTGATTACACACGAACATACCTTTGATAGAGGGACATTGGACATGATATCTTTAGCCGATCCATACTAAAAGGTAAACAAAGAGCATTTAGCTTTTCTTACGGTAAAATAAACAGTTAGCAGAGTCACGGAAGAGCATAAGAACAAACCTCTGATCCCGAACTGAAAGGAAGCGGCTGGTAGCTAAACCCCTTCTTGACATTTTCTTCGGTAAGCTCATCCTGCGAAAATTATGAGGATAGTGAGTACACAATAATGAATTCCTTGCATTTACCTAATCATAGAGTTATACCTCTCTTTGTTTACTGTCTTGTGGATACACGTCTGGCTGCCCCAGACGTGGTCTTTTGAGAGGGCGAGGGGCCGCCATGTTGGAGATGGGTTCGGAGATGGATACAAACCTTCTACCTGAGCCCGCATGGCGATAAGTCATCGGCTTCATTTATGACATCATGCGTTCTAAGCCGGCGAGACAAAAACAAAGATGGCTGCCGGTTGGAACGGGCTCCGCAAGCTATGTCTTGGCGGCTTGAGATCCCCGGCGAGACTTTTTCCACGGGTAAGCAACTGTCTCATTGAATAAGAATGGTATTTTGTCTTCTCGGAGAGGACTTGCTTTTCCGTCAACTGAAGTCTGACTTGCAGGTTTTAGGTGTCAATGGTTGTCAACACCAGCAGACCAGACACTTGTCTATTCACGAACATTACAGCATGAAACTTCTTCAAGAGGCAGGAATACTTATACCTCAGGGCGGTGTTGCTAAAACGCCAGAACAAGCTTATGAAATAGCTAGTACTCTAGGTACGTATTAGCTTGCTGTTATAGCTTACATGTAACGTACGTACAGGTACATGTACAGGTCAGGTAATCGTATATTTTACGAGTGCATTTGTTCTACATCTACATCCATAACTTGCAAAATCCCACTCGAACAAGTTCGCAAGTGTTATAAAAGTAAATAAATATATCAATAAATACCTGGGTACATGCAGCGCTAACTAAGAAATGGAAACTATGTCAAACAGATGTCTTGAAACGGCTTAGTGAATTGCAAGCAATTATCACAAAGGGCAATTTTCCCAAATTGTTGATCATTCTCAGCCAACAACTGTACTTATAAATGTGCATCCCAAGATGCATGGAGTGGTATGAACCTTGGGATATCCCATTAGTGAAATCACTGATCGTTGACAACCAATATCAATTAATTGAGTGATATTGATAATACATGTACATGTAGTTGTTGATGATCAACGATAGGAGGATTTGTGTGAGGTTTTATTGACTGTCATCAATAAAAGTAGATGTCCTAAGTGGTATTGATTGGTTGCAAATTGCAACATGTTTTACAGTCAGTAAGCTGTTGAGAACAGGTGCTTAATATCACGTAGAACTTTCGATGGGCAGATCGTGAACAGGTTTTATTTCAATTCTTGGAGCATTTACAGAGATACATGTAATTCTGGGTAGTGCACAATCTCAAATTGAAGGTGGCTGAGCTGGTGATGTTCATTAGTCACTTTAAATGTGTATACATAGCCTAGCTACAGTATATGCCTCATGTGTTTGAAAGCTTACGTGTAACTTATCTCATTAAAGAAAGCTTCCCCTCAGCCTTTCCAAAGACATGTTATGCAAGTCTAATAGTTATTATAATTGCTACATGTACCATCAGGGCTCAAAGTTAACGACCAGCTGGTCGCATATGCGACTAGATTTTTGGCTATGCTCCTAAGCAATCATGTGTGGTTACACCACCGCGCCGTTTAAGCCAAAGTACAGTGCGACTTCTCTAGTGCTCACTCACCTGACCATACTAACGTACTGCGACCAATAAATATAAATTTTTATAAAATCCATTTTGAAATCACTGGTGGTCCCTGTAATCTGATTGGCTCAAATTGGTGCAATTTATTCCCAAATTGCATCATTTTTTGCACTAAATCACATCATTTTTCCAGCCAATGAGGAAGTTACCTTCAAACTTGCGGGCTGTCGCGGCACTTTCGTGAGCGCTTGTGCTACACTGTAGAACTTTCCAGTAACCAATAATAGCGCGCGCGTACAACTTAATTTAAGGTCGTGCGCTGCTCTATTGCATATTTTGATGTAAAAGCGTTTCCGGTTCTGCTTTTTATTTAAAAACCAGCTCAGTACTGCATCAATAAAATATTTGAATCGACCAAGTCCTGTACTTGGGCGATTTCAAAATGGATGTAGTAACACTTGCGGGCTGTCGCGGCGCTCTCGTGAGCGCTTGCGATACAGTAGAACTTTCTAGTAACCAAAAATAGTGCGCACACACAACTTGATTAAAGGTTGCGCACTGCTCTATTCAGGCCATCTGATAGGGTGCGGAAAAAACTGAAAATTATGCGGGAATTTTCAGCAACATTATGCGGAAGAAAGTGACGATTATGCAGAAAAGACGCCAGATTATGCCGAAATTTCTAAAATTTAATAAAGTTGCTCCCTTGGCTTTTTCCAATGTATGAAATACACGTTAACATCTTACGAAGAATTTTAGTCCTTTATGACACGTTTGACCTTTTGCTGCCATTCGTGGACATGTATTTCTTCGTTCAACACAATTTTTCCATAGTTTTCGTCGTTGTGTTTGTCCGAAGCTTAGTAACCAGGCATTAAATCGGACAAGAAAAATTGGACACCGGTAGTCTTAAAACTAGAACCCAGGCCCATCACCAGTGGACACATGGAACGCCTGGGGGCGTAAAATTGTTTACGAACGAAAAGACGTGTTTTTGTCGCTGTTTTGGGTGAATAACTTCTTCAAAATGATCAATCTCTTTGATATTTTAGCTTCTGATGATGGTAATCAGTTGCTTTCTTGCTTATACCTAGCAATTTTCTTGTTTTATGCAGAAAAATGCCCAAGGATGTGGAGGATGCGGAAGTAGGCAAATTATGCAGATCCGCACCGCCGCATCCTGACAGATGCCCTGTCTATTGCATATTGAAGTAAAAGTGTTTCCGGTTCCGCTTTTTATTTAAAAATCGCCTCAGTTCTTCATCAATAAAATATTTGAATTGGCCAAGTCCTCTATTCGGGCAATTTCAAAATGGATTTAATAAAGTGGTAATTGAACTGAGTGGAGTGCAATTTTGGTCTGAAATCATACACATGAATTCAAATCACAAGTATGATTTCAGACCAAAATTGCACTCCACTCAGTTCAATTACCATTATAAACATAGATATAACCCAGCCAGGCACTAAATAACAAAATGCACCATATTCCTTTCATCGGTATGCTTTCTATTCATCATATTAAAGGCTACTGTACGATGGCCCAGGAGGGTCACAGTCCAGTTTTAATTTTCACAGTCCAGTTTTAATTTTTCACAGTCCAGTTTTAATTTTTCACAGTCCAGTTTTAATTTTTCACAGTCCAGTTTTAGTTTTTCACAGTCCAGTTTTAATTTTTGCACAGTCCAGTTTTAACTTTTGACAGTCCAGTTCAGTTTTAATTTTGTGAGTCGTCACCAGTTCTCTCTCTACAGCTATGCTCACATGTTCTGCATGTTGTCTTCAAGATGGCCATTTTGGCGTACCATTTTGTGATGGATGCGATCATACGGCAAACCGTGGGCGAAAAAAATGAGACGTTCAGATTCCCTTGTGTCAGAAAGAAAGGCTTCTTCGGAAGTGCAATCGTCAGACTCGGCTACGACAGGACCATCGCGTTCATTCTCATCACGAACATTGAACTGCCTATATTGGGGCTACTGAATCGTATAAGGAGGTCTCATTATGACGAAAGGAAGAAAGAATTTAATACTGTTCGACAAAAGAACGGTGGTGGAAATCGCTTTATTTCATATACTGATGAAGAACCACTTAAGCTGGAAACCCTAACCGTGCGAGTAGGCATGTGCATTGTTCTTCCCTGATGATTCACGAGAATAATTTTGCCGTTCTTACATAGGCTTTTGTACATTATGCTAGCATTTTTTCGAGCATTTTAGTGAGGTAATGCACTAGTCAATTGAAACCCCCACCCCCTAGACCCGGGACAGTTAGGGGGATTTGACCAAGGCCCTGATCAAATCAAACCAAAACCTCCAGCCCCTGGGGAAAATCTTGAGATCAAATGCTCCTTCCCCTGGGAACCAATTGGCAAGGGATTAAAAGAAAACAACAAACAAACAAAGAAAAACAAAAAGAAACCGTTCACACTGAATTGATCAGGAAGAAAATATACTTCAATAAGGCAATAGTTTTCTTTTGATACATCTGAACAAAAATATGAATTTCACATAGCAACAGAGCATTTCTGAACAGTGATAAATTTGAAAATGTTAAAGTGCCTATGAAGTAAAAAATAATTGCTGCTTATTTGAAAGGCTTTTCAAAGTAAAGAAGAATGGCGTTTTCTTTTTGGGAATATCTTTTTTTTTAGAGATATTTACATTTTTGTATTATGCAAATGAGGAAAGTGATGAGGTCATAGGTGGTTCCACTGAACAATACAACACTCAATCAAGAATATCTCCAGAAATATTGGAGCAGTGTTCTTCAAACTTGGCACCAGAAACGTACATCACAAAAGCAACAGAATGATGCCTACTATGTTGTTTCCATGGCAACAATCTCCGCTCCAGTCTCTCTGTAAAAACCAAGTATTTTCATTTGCAATCTTTTAAAGTTGGACAGAGGGTCTAGCTCAGCACACAAATGGTTGCAATATTGCCTTAACTATCCCCATTAGATTGGTGTGGGTGAATGATCCTTGTCTAGGATAAAATCTGGGAATTTTAGTCCTAATTAAAACAGGACCAGCAGCATAACTGTTGTCATGGCAACAGCATGACAGGTGTCATTTTACTTCTTTTGTGATGTACAGTCCATTCTCGTCCCCAGAGGCCGCGATCTTTTTGGTCAGTTATGGGGATTGCAACCTCTGGCCATGTCCAACTCCGGAAGTCCGCTTTTCACTGACTTCCCGTCACTCTGCGCATGCTCAGAGCCGAGTCTTACAAATGTGATTGGTTCTGGTCTCAATCTATTGTGTTTACAAAGCCATTCAAAACCGGAATGTCGTTAGACCGGGCCAGAGGTCGCGATTCCCGTAACTGACCAAAAGGATCGCACCCTCTGGGGACAAGAATGTGTACAGTCCTGATGCCAAGTTTGAAGAACACTGCTTAAATATTTCTTGTGATATTCTTTATTGAGTGTTGTACTGTTTTAGCGAAACCACCTATGACGTCATCACTTGACTCACAAAAATGTAAATATCTCTAAAATGAAAAAAGATATTTGAAAAAGACGCCAGTCTTCTTTACTTTGAAAGACCTTTCAAATCAGCAGCAATTATTTTTTACTTCATACAGTGTGTAGGCACTTTAAACAGCACATTCAGTGCAAAGCCACTTTCCACTTGGTGCATCCACAAGTCCCACGCATTCAAAATGGTACCAATTTATAGGGCAGCCAGGATTATCACAAGCAATTATACTACAAGACTCTGGACCACCACAAAGACCGCCCGAACTCATTCCCAGTAGTGGCTACCTTATCATTGGACTTCTGTCTGGCTGACTTCTGTTTTCTTGTAGCAGCAGCTTGTCGTCACTTCTTTACAGAATCAAGATGTGTTACCCACATTTCAACGTCTTCAGTACTCAGATTGGTTTGCTTTGCAAGTTCTTCTACATCTCCTGAGTTCAAGTCTCGGCTCTCCTTTTGAGCTTTCTTCAAGCTTTTCTTGATAACAGTATTAGGCAGGTAAGTGTGAGCTGCGGGTAAATCGCTGCTGCCTGTGGCTACAACCTTTTCCAGATACACAAAGTGCCCCGTGCAAAACCCATTGCAATTCTCACATTCCTTAGATCTCCAAGGTCGCTTTGGATCTGGCACTGGTAAAGGCAAGAACTGAACACTGGGTCCACCAGTGTACAAAACTAACTCATCTGCACATCTTCCTCTCTGGCAAATGGGATGATTGTACTCCGCTTCATAACAAGTTCCAAGTGCAAAGTCATATGCACTCGGTAAGTTTTTCACCATGTGTCGCTCGCAGTTAAGCTCCAAATTTCTTCGAAGTGGTGGTACTGCATGGTCTGACTTCTTCTCCTTGAGCTCTTTCTTTGCCGATTTTGTACCTCGCAGAAATACCTGCAAATCTGTTCGCTCTTGTTTCATTTGTGCTGCTTGTTGATCAGTTGCACCCTTGTATATATTGATTACAGGTGAACCGAATCAGTGGTATTTCTTGTACTCTTCCCAAATAAACCTGTTTTGCGGCTTCCATGTTTTCTTGCAATCTTTCTTGGGATATTTTTCCTGATTCGGTCTCTGCAGATCAACAAAAAGTGGAGGGTATAAACAGATTAGCTTGAGCACGGCCAAAACACCATTCTGTTTCCTACTTGGGCAGATTGTGGTGACTAGGGTGAATTCTCTTCCTTCAATAAGATGCCATTCAGTCCATCGAAACTGTACCTCCAAATGACTGGGGCCCTCATCGGCACCTCCATCAACTCTAATGCAATCGATGGTCTTCCCTTGAAAACACACATCCATCTCCGGTTCTATTTCAAACTGTAGAAGTCGGCAAGATCAGTGCTGTGTGGCTGTCTTCTCGTGTAGGACACCAGGTGCTTTTACCACCCCAACAGACACTTGGCCTGTGTTTTCTGTCTTTATAAATAGATAAGACAATGTTTTCAACGGCAGTCAAATCTCCCAGATTCCCCGAGGTGGGGACATATAAAGAAGCAAAACACATCTTATCTACCACCCCCCGGGGACAGATCTCTGATCAAAAGTGTTCATATGCCCCTATTATCCCCCTATCTGTCCCGGGTCTGGGGGGGTGGGGGTTTCAATTGACCAGTGCATAAAAGCATTGAGCATTATTCGATAATGTACAAAAGCCTAAAGTTAAATCTTCGTTTTCTCGTAAAAATAGTTTTATTTCTAAATTCTGTGGAAATAATAGTAATTTTTTCTGGAAAATTCCACTAAAATGCTCGAATAATGCTCAATGCCTTTGCCGACCTAAGTGGTTCTTCATCAGAATATGGAATAGAGAAATAAAGCGATTTCCACCACCGTTCTTTTGTCGAACAGAACTAAATTCTTTCTTCCTTTCGTCATAATGAGACCACCCCACCTATATTCTGTGTTCCTTGACAATTTTGCGGGTTTTTTTTTATTTGAACTGTTGCTTCTGTGATTCCTTATATGATTCAGTAGCCCCGATAGGCGGTTCTACAGTATGTTCGTGATGAGAATGAATGTGATGGTCCTGTCGTAGCCGAGTCTGACGATTGCACTTCCGAAGAAGCCTTTCTTTCTGACACAAGGGAAGCTGAACGTCTCATCTTTTTTCACGCACGGTTTGCCGTATGATCGCATCCATCACAAAATGGTACGCCAAAATGGCTGCCCTGAAGACAACATGCAGAACACGTGAGCATAGCTGTAGAGAGAGAACTGGTGACGACTCACAAAATTAAAACTGAACTGTGAAGAAAATAAAACTGGACTGTGCAAAATTAAAACTGGACTGTGCAAAAATTAAAACTGGACTGTGAACAATTAAAACTGGACTGGGAAAAATTAAAACTGGACTGTGAAAATTAAAACTGGACTGTGACCCTCCTGGGCCATCGTACTACTGCAATTTCCCAGAGGATTCTCTAAATTCGATCTTTTATTTCTTCCCATGTTCTGTGTTGTAAACAAATCCCCTGAAACATGCAAATGAAGTAATGAAGCATGTGCTTCATAGTGTGGTCATAGTGCTAGGCACTCCCTGAGGAAAGCCTGGAGACTGGGGATGAGATTAAATCGTGTTCTCGTTCTTCGGGAACAACAGTTACGGAATGCTGCGTTTTGTTTAAAAAGCTTTGTTTTCACTTGTCTGACATAAAAAAATGTCCAGCATTTTTGGAATGGGCCAGTCCACGAATTCTAGCCAAATAAGCAAAGTTTGCGCTAGTTCTCATGAATACCCACATGTTGAAAAAAAATCAAGAATCTTCGTGAACAGGTTTCAAATTCAGATTTCACAGATGATCAGAGGTAAACATCAAACAATCAGATAGAGAGGATACTCAACGAAGCGACTTCAGTAGTTAATATCTAAGCATAACTCTTGTGTGAAATGTCCTGATTTTTTTATTTGTTTCCGTTGTGTTCAATACTGCTAGAATAAGCCCATATTGCAACACAAAGCCTGGGTCGCTCTTTTTGGAGCGTTAAGTAAACAAACAACAACAACAAACAACAAATAAACTTTATTAATAATAACACTTAAAACTGAGAACATGCACAACTCGCACATAGCGTAAGCTAGTCGAGGCGAGTTGTGCAGGAAGAAAAAAAGAAAAATAAAAATAAACCAATTTGTAAGCTTCAAATAAAAGACTATAAATCACGACAGGAATGAACTACAAATAAAATACAGTCATTAGCATCCGGGGATAAATATGTTTACAGAATTGATTTTTAAAAGGTAGCTTAGTAACCTAAACAAAATAAACAAACTAAACAGGCGAAGAGATTGACAGTGAGTAGGTTTGGAGTAGGTGCTCCAAGTATTTGAAGCTGTGCGCCTAAAATTTTTAACTTTGCGCCTAACATTTCGGCAGTGCACCTAAAAATTTACACCTGGTTGCACAAGTGCTCCCAAAGCCAAAAATAAACCTTGAGCCCTGACCAAGTAAATGCATGGTCATACAGTATAACCTCTGCATTTATGTACATGTATACAAAATGCCCTTTTGTTCTGCCCAGGCATTGAAAGTGATTCTGATATGGTAGTCAAGGCTCAGGTTTTAGCAGGAGGACGTGGGAAAGGAACATTTGAAGGAGGTCTCAAAGGAGGAGTAAGGATTGTGTTCTCGTAAGTATATCACCGACCGACCTTATAGTATCCACACATGTACAGGAAATAGCTTCCGAAAAAGTTCTAAGAGGGATTTTGATGCTAGTGTTCTCAGTGAGAGACAGAAGAAAAGCAAACACAATAATCGTGCATTATTCATGTACACTTACATGTGCATGTAAGCTTTGTTCTGTAACATGGATAAACAAGCCTGAAGAATGCACAAGGCAGTAGCCACAAGAGTGACAAGCTCTTTTTTATAAACTGTCACTTGAACCCAAATTATATACAAAGGCCTGTAAGTTTATTGACATACATGTACACTGTAAGTATCTTCCATTTTCTCATGGGCCCACACTTCTTGCAGACATGACCTTGTCTTGGTTTTAAATTGTTTATGGTTTAAATGTAATGTTTAAACCTCTACTGTTTTTCTGAGTCACATTTATAATCTAAACGTATTAATAATTATAGTGACAAAACGATAAAAAAAGATAATCAGAGCGGTTCTCAAACCAAACACAAAATTAATTTAACACATAAATTTGTAAATATAGCAGTCATTAATGTGGTTGCCTGCTGCTACATGTACATGTAATGTGTAAATACTTTGATTAAATTGTTTTCACAGACCTGATGAAGCAAAAGAAATGGCATCTAGAATGCTTGGTAAAAAGCTCTTCACAAAGCAAACAGGAGAACAAGGAAGGATATGCAATGATGTGGGTTGGAACATATTTTATTAGTGTGATTCATGTTTTTTAAAAGAGCTTCTGCTGGGTTGAGGTGGGGATGTACATGAATAGTATGCAGCCAGATGTGAACATACTGGTGGACCAACAATGACAACTCGGCTATTAGATTTTCCCAGTAAGCGAACTGAAAACACTGCCTAGATTTTATCCAGAAAAAAGTGACTCAGTCTGTAGTTATTATAGGTGTACGTTTCACTTGTGTTTTGTACTCAACAGAGTACTTAAGGTTTGTTAGAAAATCAATTGTTTTCTTTAAAAAAGGCATCCGTTTTAGAAACTGTATCAGTCTATAATTTGTATTCATGTTGCTTTCTAGGTTTACATATGTGAGAGATTGTATGCAAGAAGAGAATACTATTTTGCCATTGCTTTAGAGAGAGCCTTTAAGGTAAGCAAATCAAGGTAACTATTACTTTGAAACATATTTTTCTTTCTGCATGTATTTTATGTACAACTGTACATCTGTTGAACAAATGGTTGTAAAATCATGATCAGAACCATTCCAGCAGTCTGCAAGAAACTCAGTGAAAGACATGATCACAAGAGTATTGAAGAGACCTCTGCAATCACTTGGATAAGGAAACAGTATGTTACTGTACAATTAAAGAAGCAGAAGTTTCTACACAATGTAAAATATAAAAATATAATATTTTGCAATTTTAACTAAATCACCATTTCATTGTTTAGAGCAAAATGCAAAATGCTCATAATGTACTTGTAGTCTTGCACCATGAGTCACCCATTGGCCACAACCAAGTGCCATACACAAACTCAAAGTTGACATCAAGTTTCAACTTCCATTTGATTTGACTTCTGATTTGACTTTATTTAATTTTTTGTCCCAAAGGGGAGAAATCTGTTAGATTTTCCTCCATTTTCCTGCCATCTCATTCCATAGCTCAAACACTAATGTTCCCCTTTCCCCACTCTGTGGTTCAGCATCAGGTCTCTCTCAGTCTATCACTGCAGCACTACCATCATCACTGTTACTGCTAGGGGTGACTACAGAGGACATTATTTTTAACTATTGCAATTGTGCTGCAATAGGTCACATAGATATTGTGATATTATAATTGTGATACAATGTAGTGTAGGTACTATTGCAATAGAATTGTGATAGTTTTCAGGAATGTCTGTATCTACTTAATGCCTTACACTTTAAGAAATATCTAAGAAGTAGTAGTCAATACAGGTACTGAGGAACACAATGGATGGCATGACCTTGTTGGTGGTTCAATCGTGAATCAAGATGCTAAAATTGCTAGGCAGGGTCCGAAATTAACTTTTTTAGGCAGGCGCCAACTGGCGAGTGAAACCTCTTTTTTCAGTCGCCAGATGGAAAAATGTGGTCACCAAAAAGTGTCAATAAAATTTTTCCTTTGCAGCGAAACAAAAATGGATGGAAAATTCTGGTTGTCAATTTTTCTGTTTAGAATCAGAACGAAAAGAACGCATTTGGGGCTGCAATGGTGATTTTTCCGCTAGCAAATAAAATTAAATACAAACACGCTGATTATTTATACACCTAGCACTGAAAAACCATATCAAACGAATCAAATGCCGGCAATATACGTAATTTTGTGCGACTGCCAAATGTTTCGAGTCAACTTTATACCTTCTCTTGCATCCTGAAAAACTGCCGTTTGGTTCTTTGTTTTATGTTCAAAACGATCTTTCTTTTCGCGTTCTGTCAAGACAATCGGCGGATTGTTATGTTGCTTGCACCAGATCACAACCGTGCAGCATTCTCGCTCCAGTCCCCTGAACCGTCCGTAAGATGTACGTTATGGGAAACCACTGAAAAAACACGACGGCGAAGCTTCGCACTGATTGTAGTTGTGAAACATTGTGGTAAATTTATAATAACAAGAAAATTGGTCTATACTTCAAAATCAGTGGAAAGGTGAAAAGTAAGTGACCAATTTGCGGACGGCTTTGAATTTTACTTGAATCAATTTTGCTCAAAATCAAAGTCATTGTTTGTATAATTATCGTGGCCCGCAATATATGGTAAATCGCCCGCTGGCGACCAGTCGTGTAATTCTGGTCGCCAGTGCAAAATTTTTAGTCGCATTGGTCAGCCTGGAAAGCGCAATTTCGGGCCCTGCAAGGTGCAGTAGGTAGCAGGGTTTGCAGATTTTATTCATGAGTAGAGTCAGTGTAACTTCTGCTTCACAAATTTTGAAGTCATTTTGGAGTATTTGGAGTCAAGTAGCACAATGAAAAAAACAATTTTATTCCATATTCCTAAACAAGTTTCGCGGCATGCTTTGTGAGCAT
>JAHPZR010015463.1:72500-87500 GCA_019787425.1 Platygyra sinensis | reverse complement strand
ATTCATACCATATGGCTGTACTTCATGAGACACATCATTTGATTTACATGATGTAATTTTGTATGTTTGTCCCTTTCTTTTTCCAGTTGTATGCATGGATGCCAAGTTGCTCTTTGATGACAATGCAGAGTTTCGACAGTCGGAAATCTTCACATTAAAAGACTGGTCACAAGAGGATGCAAGAGAAGTGGAGGCAGGAAGAGCAAACCTTAACTACATCGGTCTTGATGGCAGCATCGGATGTCTAGGTAAGCAATGGTTTACTGTTGTCTATTTTACTATGATCAGTTCTCTGATTTTTGTTTTGTTCGCTGATAGACAATGATCACACCCATTGAAAGTCTTGAAAGTTTTATTATTCTTCAATCTGATTGGCTTAGTTATGTTTCACTATCAGCCAATTGTGTGCAGTGGATGAAGGTCATCTACAGAATGGCCATGTTTTCTCTTTTTTTTTCCAAACGGGAAATGATTAGAAGCAAATTTTGGATCACTGATTTCCTCAAAAGACTAAAAGAAGGATATTCTTGAGGACAAAAACTCAACATTTTCAAAAAACCTGTTGAGTGCCCATACACAACGTCACATTTTCAAATGACCATGTTCAGTCAGTGCCATTATTCTTAAGCTGGAATTTTAATGCAACGCTTAAGGTTACATTGAAAGTTCGAGATAAAAATAAAAAAGTAATGTTAAGCAATTGTAACAAAACTGGGGAAATGCTGCTTATATCCAGCTGTATAATTATCAGCCCTATGACTGTATCTGTTGTGCCAATTAGATGAGACTATTTTCTTGTGTTGACCAGTGAATGGTGCCGGTCTGGCCATGGCCACCATGGATATCATTAAGTTGCATGGTGGCGAGCCAGCAAACTTTCTGGATGTTGGTGGTGGTGCTACTATAGAGCAGGTCATGGCAGCCTTCAAGATCATCAGTGAGGACAAGAAGGTACATGTTTTGTACACTTCGTCTGTTTTGGAGGAAATGGTGTTTCACATGGCCTTAATGACTCCCTCCCCTTAAGTTTCTTTGATCTAAACACGAGCGGGGTTTGGAAGATTCAAGACAGTTAAGCAAACTCGAGATGCAGTCAAGGGTTCACAGAACTTTCTCAAATTTCCCCAACCCTCCAAGTGTTTAGATGAAGCTATGTAAACATGGAAGAAGTACTGGTTAAAATTGTGTTTCTATTAAACAATATGATTATTGCGTGATAGTTGACAAGGGCGATTAGATTATTCACTCTTGATCGCTATGCGTGATAACACACAAACCTGGAAAGCCTTTTAACTTTTCAATGGTACTAGGTCCATGCTACTCTTGTTAACATCTTTGGTGGGATCATGCGCTGTGACATCATTGCAGAGGGAATTATTGCTGCAGCAAGAGAGCTTGAACTCAGCATCCCTATTGTTGTTCGATTACAAGGTAAGCAATTCCAACTGGTGAAATCTACAGGAATGTACTTTGTTTACTAATAATTTGATTACTTAAATTTATGGTCATCTTCCGCTGAATAAACTCAAATTAATTAATAATAATAATAATAATAATAATAATAATAATAATAATAATAATAATAATAAAATAATAATAATAATAATAATAATAATAATAATAATAGCAATAGCAATACAGTAGTAATAGTAATAGTAATAGTATAGTAATAGTAATAGTAATAGTATAGTAATAGTAATAGTAATAGTAATAGTAATAGTATAGTAATAGTAATAGTAATAATAATAATAATAATAATAATAATAATAATAATAATAATAATAATTACCTGATGGCCTCGAGATTTACTTCCACAAGAGAGTTAATCCTCCATATACAGTGGAACCCCTCCCTGCGGCCACTTCGAGCCTCGCTATTACGATCACTTTCATTAATTGTGTCCTAGCAAAACATCCATTACATTTTCTTCTAAGCAAACTCCGTTAATACAGCTACCCCGTCCAAACGGACAACGGCCACATTCTGAAATCTCAACCTGTATAATCCTTTATAATTTTAATACGGCCACTCAAACCAGTTATGCTCATCTTTTCATTGTTAATATTCCATACACTGATTCAAGTTTGAATTTGTTTTGAAATGATATCTGCATCCCGGATGCTTATTAAGGAACAGTGTGGTATATCTGAAAGTGAAGAGTGATCATCGCAGTAAATTTTCCAATTTAAGCAACTGGAAAAAAGACGCCTGAGAAAAATTCTGGCTTGAACAGGATTCGAACCCGTGACCTCCGCGATTCCGGTACGATGCTCTACGAACTGAGCTATGAAGCCAGGTCAATTGATTGCGTTTCTATCTTCCCAAGAGGAGTGAAATGAATTATTTCATATATACTTGTGTTATATCTGTTAAGACTTCATGCAGTGTAGACCATTCGTTAGTTTTGACCTTAATCCCATTGATAAGGCCACCCTGTTAATACGGTCACCCAGTTAATACAGCCAAATCTTGGCAAGAACTTCATGCTAGCCCACATATAGAGCACACTCCCATATTGTCTTATCCATATATATCCATATATGGAATGTCTTATCCATATATGGATGTGTGGGCCAGCATGAAGTTCTGACCCAAATCTTCATAGCCCGTTGGTGACCGGATTGTTAATGGGGTTCCACCGCACATGTAGGCCTCATTTCCAAGGTAATCCCTCCAAAGTTACTTTTAGACATGGTGCCCAGTTCGTACTCGGATGTTGTTATCACACGCATTGCATGGATGTTTTCTTGGAGAATGAGGATACATGTAAAAGTGGTTTAGGCTGTCCACGTGAACAAAATCCTGGTCACAGGATTGGCTATTTTTAGACTCTCCTAAGATCTCCAAAATTGGAATTGATGTAACAATAAGTTTAAAAAGTGAATAGTGATCATCCAAGTACATATGAAATAAAGTACCGCAGTTCAAACGATATAAATTATTTCATATATACTTCACATCAATAACTTTAGAGGGACTTGTGAGTAAGGCTTTTATCGGGAATTAGTTCTGTTACCCTTGATTCCCTTCATCCTCTCATGGCTTCCATTAGCTGCCAAAGAATTTAACAAAACACTATATTGCTTTTAACCTTTTGAAATGAAATTATAAGAAGATAAGGATTAAAAACTCTGAAAGCTATACATGTGCTAACTTTTTTGGGGGGGGGGGGACTTCAGACAGATTGATCACTTTGTTCCATTTTCTTCGCTCTTACACTGTAGGAACTCGGGTGGATGATGCTAAGGCCCTTATTGCTGCCAGCGGGTTAAGAATTATTGCTTGCGATGATCTTGAAGAAGCTGCCGAGATGGTAAGGGTGCCCATTTTTGTAACCATGGTTACTCAAAAATATTGCCACATAAAGGCACAAAAATGCTGAACATTGTCGCTGTCCAGTGTTTTGTTTTTCATAAGTGAGAGGGTTTTGCAGAACTTCTTCCTTTTATCCTCAGGTTGTTCGTCTGTCCAACATTGTTGAACTAGCCAGAAGTGTGAAAATGAAGGTCAACTTTGAGCTGCCGATCTAGAGAGAGTTCTATAATTCTGTAACACAGCAATGTGTGATATTTCTAAGTTCTTCATCATATGGCAATGCTACAAGATTTCTACCAGGCAAAACTCGATCTTCTCTGACACATGTACAGTCCAAGTGATACAAAATCATGCATTTATGGCCATACATGTTAATCAATGGAAAGATAACTCAAATATGTCAGTTGGAGTCATTGTGGAATCATGAATGCATTTGTTGGGTTTGGATAGAGTTATACACTCGTCCATTTCTGTCACCTCAAATGTACATTTATGACAATTTTTATGGTGTAGTTTTATTTTCTGTATGATCTCGTAATTGTCTCTGTGCACTTATTTCACTTTCTGAAGAGTTCTCGCTGTATTAAATTTTTAGCCACTACCGAAGTGTTTGCTTGTTGTTGATCAGAGCTTAATTTGTTTTATGGTTTTCCAGAAAGTTTACAAGCGTTTTTATTGATCACAAAACCTGTGTAATCCATCTCTATAAACATCATTTTCCTTACTGGCATGCATGTATCTCATAATTCACCTGATTAGCGCAAACATTCGATCAATAGGTTTGTTAAATTTATAGGGAACACCAGTAAGTCCCTCACTTATATTCAAAACTTGAGGATTACCTTTATCTCTTTATATATTTGTCGTTTTTTGCTGCGCAGTTCTTCCTTTCGATGTTTTGCTCGTGCAATTTTAAGGCCACTGAATTCGGGAATTCGTTAAACTGTAGCTTCCCATCATTATTGACGTCAAGAGTAGCAAAAACTTTCTTCAAGTCAGCCTTGCTCAATGCAATGTTCATTTTTTTCAACCCCGCGATGAAGGCTTCTTGTCCAATCGTGTCACGTTTGTCAGAAAGCACCTTGAACAAGTCCACCATTCGCAGACCACTGTTGCGGGCAAACCGCACAAAGGTATCTAATGGCGAAACTTTCTCGGGGCTCCGAACATCTATGGCTTGACCTCCTTGGATACTTATTTGCCAGGTACAGATGAAATCGGGTCGCTTTTGAAGCACCTCCTCCAGCTCTTTATGGCAGTCTCTATCAAGAGCCAGGCCCTCCAGATGAAGTTCCTGAAGGGCACTCTCGTGATTTTGCCGAATTGCCTTCAAGAACGCGTGAGCACCCGGACTCAAGAAAGGGTTCTTTCCGATGCGTAGCGCTTGAAGAGTCTTGTTCCTTTTGAGGCCTTTCGCGATGATCTTTGCCTCGGGCACGCCGATAGAAGTGTTGGTAGCATCCAGATGTGTTAGAGATTCGTTGGCTTCGAGTGCGCCTCTTAAGGCCTGTGCAGCCGCTCCTCCTAGACTATTCCAAGACAAGTCAAGCTTCTTTAAAGTGTAGCACTCCCTCAGCCCATCCATGAGACCCACAACTCCTCTGCTAGAAATGTTGTTCCAGCTGACATTCAAAGACTCTAGAAAACTCGTCATGGACAAAATAGAGCCTAGCATAGTGGCTCCTTGATCATCAAGGCAGTTGTGACTTAAATCTAATAGCTTCAAATAAAAACTCTCTTTTAGTCCTTCCATTAGAGGAAGCATCTGTCCGGCACTGCTACAGATGTTTGAAACGTTCAGCTCTCTGAGTGCAGATGTATTCCTGAGCATTCGTTCCATGGCACGGTTTCCATCGATGCCGATGTTATTTCCAGATATATCAAGGCTGGTTATGAAGCAATTCTCCTCCAGCAGGTCTGCAAGAACTCTGGCGCCAGTGTCGGTAATCCCGTTGTCGTGGAGATTCAACGTGTCCACTGTTATGTTCCTTTTGAGCGCGTACGCAATGGCCTGTACTCCCTGGTCAAGGAGACCATAGTGTCGAAGGTCAACCTTACTGGTTGTCATTTGCTTGATGAATTTTGATGTGGGAGGTATTCCGAGCCGAGTACAAGCTGTTAAATACATCTGGTGCGGTGCAGCATCTTGTATAGTTGCTGAACTCGATTCATCCAAGTCCGTATCCCAGCCGCCTTCATCGCCACTGGAGGTTTCCGAAAGGAAACCTTCGCAGGAGCTTTGTTCCACGTCCATCCTGGCCTAGGTCCTACAACAATCAATAGTATGGATGAAAAAAAAACAAAAAAAAACAGAAAAATCGATATATATGGCACTTGCGGACACAAAACATGGATTGTAATGTTCATTTTCTAGAAATTCCACTGAGGGGCGTTCATAATGTTCTGTCGTAATATTAACGGACTTCAAATTGACTACAGAAGTGCATATTCAGTTGTTTACTGAGGCTCCTGCCGCCATTTAGATGAACAAAAACGATTTTTGTTGTTTTTTCATTTCTTTTTTTCATTTTTTTGAAAAAAACAAAAACACTGGCTCTTTATAACGAGTTCTGTTAGAGCCATGAAACTGAACCGCACAAGGTCAGAAATTAACGGGAGAAAAGTTCACAAACGAATTTAGTGTCGGATTGAAAGACAGTGGTAATACCAACATTAAAAGAAAACAAAACCCCATAATATTTCGCAAACCTGTTATACGACGTCTACTGTCTGGCAGTTTTTCCTTTTAGTTTCTATAAAAGCTTAGGCACGTAGTTTAAAGCTACGACCTTCGACTGTAGTTTCGAGATGTTTTCTCAAAAGTATTTAACTGTGTATAGTAAGGTCTTTATATTATATTGTTCACCTGCTCTGGTTTGGTTTAGCACATTTTACGATAAAATCCCTTATTGATAAAACGCCTTTGCAATGTGGTTTAGCACTCATAACTAGACGATTAAGTTTCTGATCGAAACCTATTATTTGTTTTGCGTCGCACATAACAAATATTGGCCGCTCAACAAGGACATAGGACATTTACCACAATATTTCCGTCTGTAGAAAGGCTTCTCAGGGGATTTCAAGTTGATAAACCTCCAGTTTTGCTAATCGGAGCAGTCTCTGAATAAACCTAATTATTGCCTTGTGGTTACGGTTTTGATAATAGAGTTTTAGTTTAAAAAATCATTTAACAGAGTAAACGTGTTAATTGGGCTTTCAGTCTCAATATTTAAAATTGTGTTCAAGAGGCTAAATTCCTTCACATAAATTAGTCTGAATTCAGAGTGGACTTGTCCTTGCAGGCTAAGCTAAACTTGTCTTGTCGGAAGGTTAAGCTAAACGTAGCGAAGTTTTTGTGTTTTCACGTTGAAAGATTCATATTCGATATTAGCAGAGTATTACAAATAGCTGGTTATTGAGACTTTAGAAACACTAGTGCACTAACGGGTGTTATCGAATGTAATAAGGTATTTGAAGAAGAAAATTACCCATTGGCGATCAGTAGCAAATAAGATTAGCGAATGATAGTGAAATTGCTGTCACCAAATTCAAACACAAATGTACTTACAGAAACTAAGACGTTTACCAGGATCGGAAGTGAGACGGGAAATTTCCAATACCGAAGTTCCTTCTTATGAATATTTTGGTTTCTCGTGGATCAACAGGAAGTTATTTCTATTTTGATGTGCAGTGACGTCTGTACCCACGTGTAAAATAAGCTCTGATTTGTTACTGGACGAGCAATCACCAGCGGAATAGACGAAATCTCAATCGAGACGTCCGCCCTGTGCCTAGTTGACTACATCAGACCCATATCAAGCAGCCTGAAAATTAATTGTTTTAAAAGTAATATTACTTGGACCGAGTGGAGTTCAAATCAGGGAACAATCGCGCGGGTCATATCAAAATCAGATTTTTAAGAACTTTGGCACGCAAAAAAAAACTGTTTTGAATAAGGATTTTTAAAAAAATGTAGGAAACATTCAGGAGGAAGCCATAAAAGAGACGTAATTGACGTGCAATTGGTGTAGCTATCCAATTACAGGAATTCAATTACAAAAAGTTGTAATTGGTAATAGTAATTGGACCGATTGGAGTATAATTCAGGGAGTAATCGCGCAGGTAATTTCAAAATCGGAGGAGCGCGAAGTCGCGAAGCGCGAGGCCGATTTGAAATTACGAGCACGATTACTCCCTGAATTGTACGACACGAGGTCCCAATACTAATTAATCGAATCTATAACAAATTTCGGAATTAACAATGTCTTTTGGGAATTTAATTGGAGCGAAAATATCTGTAGAGCTTTTCTAAATTGTTAAAAAACTGTGCGAAACGTTGCGAAAAAAAAGCCATTAAAGCGCGCGTAATTGGCGTGTAAATCATTTGGGTATCTAATTACAGGTATCAAATTACAAAAAGCTCAAATCGGATACCTGTAATTGGACACCCACGTGATCGCGCGCCGATTACGTGACAAATAAGCGCGCGGAAAACCAATCACGATCGAGAATTTTGTTAGAGATACGATTAGATTCCTGTAATCGGACACCTACTGGATCGCGCGACAAATAGGTACACCGAAAACCACGAAATTCACGATCAAGAATTTTTTTGTCGACTTGTCTCATTTTTACTGCATCGTAAACTGCAGTTGTACAGAACTTTACAGGTTATTGTCAGTATGTTAAAACAATGGCCTCCATTTGGCGTGAACATATGCTGGGATATTTATCCGCGGACATCATCTGTTCGAAGAAGCGAGCGGAAAGGTTAGCTCAGGAAAGCTGTGAGATTTGAGGAACAGATACTGTCCAAGCTTTCATAGAAACAGCCCGTTAGGCATTGAATCCCGACTAAGGAAGAACCAATCAGAATGCTTGGATTTATCTCAAGGCTGTCTTACCATATAATTAACAGCGGTACTACACACTTGAGTTTTCAATATTAGTTTTATTACGCGACAGTTTCATTTTATTTCTTGTATCCAGGCCCTGAACAGTGTTTTGCTTTGCATGTCGTTAGTGGTTTTCTTACAACTTACAATATCGCGTGTACTCGAATGTGCATTCACATTTAACTGAGTGGAGTTAGGTATAGCATTTCATTGTGTAATATATATTAACATCCAAAATTAAACTATCCTTCTAACCTACGTCGCGCTTGAGTGCAAGCCGTTAACCCATGCATGCATATGCCTTTTGCCGGATAACACCGGAGCTTATATCAGATCCCAGTAGCATATAACAACTAGGGGAGGGAGTATTGATACTCTCCCTGGGGGATGCTAGTCCAGGTTCCCCTTCTATCAGCATTCTGTCAAGTTCAAACGGTCATCGCACCCTGTTTTACACTTGGATGAAGAGAGTCACTATGAGAGTTAACTCAAGAACACAGACCAGACTGCCTAGAGGCCAGTGTGGTAACCGTTACGCCGTCTCCACCTGGGTATCCTTGTAAGCGCCGATAAATCGAGCCTTTTTGTACGATAGTAACTTAGTTTAAAGGAATGATGTTTTCCTGAAAGGACCAAGCCTTTAGTTTCTTCTACAAAAGTAAGAAATTTGATGGAAAATCCTCATCCAGGACCCGGCACATTGTCACTCACGAGTGGTAGAGTAACGGCCCCAGTAGCGTTGGGTTTATTGCGATGCTTGTAAATAACGGCCACCACGGCTGCCACGAGTAACACCGCGACGAACCCAAGCAGTCCTGCCACGACACCAACGACAGTGGTAGCCTCTTTAGGTGTCAAGGACTCTGTGAGGTAATAAGGAATACAGGCGAGGAAAATTAGTGTGAATACAAATGTAGAACAATTGCTAGAGTACTGACTGCGAGCAGTCTCTCTTTTGCTTGGAGATCCGCGAAGGTAGAGCGCAAACGAACGAGAACAGGCGAAACCGCGGGCTTCAATTCAAGTAAGTACTGAAAAAAGACTCTGTTTGCTCGTCTTGTCACGCACGCGCTACTCGTGGCATCGCCACCCGCCCCTGTTGGCTTGGGTTCTTCCCTGTGGATTTTCGAGCTAAACAGAGACTGCCCGCACTCTGTTGCAAGAGACATCCTGAAGCCATACCTGTAATCTCACGAGGTTGATGAGACGAAACAATTATTGGTCCAAGAGCCAAAAATCGTTCAATCTCTTTTTCTGATTCTCGCTTTTTCCTTTTGCTAAATGGACATCCTTTGGCACAACGCGACGATTGGTCTGTACGAAGACAAGCCTTTACCAGACAATGAAGGAAGATTTCTTTCGACTTGATAGCGTTGAAACGAAACGCGCTCAAAATCAAACGCTGAACAGGCGACAAGGTGTAGTTGTACCGAAGGTCGTTGTCCTTGGCACACCTGCAAAAATGGGATTGAATTTATAACTCAATCGATCGATCATTAAGTGGAGAAACAATGCGTCATGTACACTTAGCAAATTGACGTCAGTTTTTCATGCGTCTGTCCTGTTATTGATCATGAATTTCGTCACAACATTGTCAACGTAACTGTGGATCCGCAGACTACTTTGACAATGTTTTGACGAAATTCATTGTCTATAAGAGGACAGACGCATGAAAAACTGACTTCCATTTGTTTTTATTATCGATGACAAACTGTCAAAATGTCCGCTCTCGCTCGTTGCCGCATCGCATAAATTATAAATTCATGTGTCTGTCCGCTTATTGACGATAAAGATTAGCCAATGAGCGCGCGAGAATTTGTGCTGTTATCGTAAAACAAGCTCTTTCGTGCTTGAAATATTACAAAACTGTCACTAACCCATCCTCTAAAAAGATAAACTGCATCTGATCATCATAATCAGGTGTTGGAGTGGCCTTGCACTCATCCACAAACACAACGAGTCCTACATCCCTGGATGTCACTGACACCTGAAGGAAAATATCTGTTCCGATGTCTATTGGTCCAACTGGGTACTCTGTGTAATACTCATTGAAGTCTTTGCTTTTGAACATGTTCATTTCGAACGTGAAGTTTCCAAACGCCTCTGAAAATGATAAAACGAAAAACGGTTACAGTATCATGAAAGCTGGAAATACAAAACTACGTGACGTTCTTGTAAACGAAATAACGTAGCAGAATGAAAACGGTCGGAATTTAATTTTTCAAACGTTAACTTTAACTATAAGGTCCAAGCGTATGATAGAGTGGTTAAGAATAGTCGGGATGTCAAAACCTGTCGTTTCACGATGTTTAGACACTAAAAATCAGGTATACAAATTCGAAAGAGCGCACATTTTATGAAGTTAAACAAGCAGGCATACAAAGACACAGACAGTCAGACTGACAGAGAAACAGACAGAGACAGACAGACAGACAGACAGACAGACAGAAAGCCCAAAGCTGAAATGCTAAACACTGGTCGTACAGAAATTGCAAAAGTAGAAATTTAATACATTAAGGTCATGCGACAAGAAATCAAAGCTAAGAACTGTTGAAAGCCAGTCTCAGACTCAGTCGAACATTCTTTATGTAATTTGCCTCTAGTTATCCGCAAAACTCTTTAACAGTCTTCGCTTACCTGCATCAGTGACGACAAATATTTTGGACGGGTTGAATGATACCACCGATAAAACCGCCTTTCTTTTGTAGCGGCATTGAAACTCAAACACAGCTTGATGATCTCGCGAGGCGTACAAGCCCAATGTCTTTTGAGTGCGTACAAGGGCAGTTATTGCATTGCTGTATACGATCATCATGTCATCAGCTGAAAGATTCCATGTCGTTCCGCATGAGCCTAGAGTCAATTTGATAAATATATGACTGTCGTTCTGGAAGTATGGCTTGCAAGAAGGGTCGTTAAGGTGAACACTTTCAGGATCGTAGTGAAGAGGACTCTTGATGTGCAATACGGCATTTATCTCATTTTTATCGCATTTAACGTCCAAGTCGAAGTCACCTGCTGAGAGCACAGTAAATAAAATGTTAAGTGGTTTTAGAAATCGAAGAAGGCGAGGCATCTGTCGAAGAAAACGGATGCTTTTGCTGAATAAATTTCTTCTTTAAAGTAGATAAACCAGTCTCAGTCTGTATTTAAAGTGCCCATATAATCAAATTTTCGATACTGACCTTTCAATCTTATACCTAAGCCTATTCCAGTACTCTGTTCGTTTACATGACTTAGTTTTTAGAACTGAGCAGATTGTTCTGCAAGTACCAGGCAGTGATGCGTTGGCCCATGCACGTGCAACAATAGCTACTGCGGGTAAATCACACTAAACAAGTACCTTTCTTGGTTTTTGTTGCTGTATCAGTTGTCCGTGGCGGTAAAACTGTAGTGGTTTCCGCAGACTCTGAAACAGGCCAAACAAAATGAGGTAGCTATCTAAATGATACCAGAACTTATGTCATAAGATGAGAGACCCTGGAAACGAGGTCGTACCAGAGGATTTCAAATGCCTTGGCCGCTACATTATTGTTTTAAGGCAATTCCCCTGAAATAAAACTGAAAATAAATTTTCGTTCAAACTTTGCCCACTGAATATTTATCATATGAGAACTTCAATTTTGAAATAAAAAAGGGGGCTGCCTATACTCATTAAGGAGCACTGGGACAATGAAAATGACCCATTTTGGCATTATTCAATGCTTATTACAAGAACGCATTCCCAGTAATAATTGTAAATTTTTGTGACCGAGACTCATGAAAACACGCATTAAACTGAAGTCAATGCATTGTATCGGACACAAATAAACTTTTTAAGTTTGATTTAGCCAGAAAGCTGAATTCTTGATTAAAATTTCAACAAAATTTCATGACATGGTTACCATAGGGCAAAAAAGAAAAGACCACAGTTTACTTGCTATTTTCGTTATTTATTCAATTTTCAGAAATAAGATTCAGAGCAGTCTCTCCTCAAGCAAAGTTTATGATAAGTTGATTACAGTGACTGAAAATAAAGTTGGGGTGCCCGTGCTCGTTGGTGAGCTATAGCCATTTTCCAACTGACAGAGCTCAATATCAAGGAAAAAACCGCCATATTTTCAATGTGCGCGCGGGCGCGCTAAATGACGCCATAAATTATGCGCAGAAAGGATGCGCAGTGCAATTGTGAGGAATAACCTTAATTACTTTTTGCCATTGTCATGCGCATTTGAACATATACACATGGCATTTGCGTATAACAAGTTTATTATTATTATTATTATTATTATTATCGTTATCATTATCATTATCGGTATCGTTATCGTTATTGTTATTGTTACTATTTTTTCCTTTTGAGCTAAGGAACAAGGAACAAGGGATTAGAGCAAATGAATTAGTGGGAAACGGAATATGGGAAATGCAGCCGATCCTCCACTTAAAGGCCACATCTCTATAACTACCATCTTTTTTGGTCCCAGAGGACAGTCCAAACATTCACCCTTATTTTTACCTCTCTACAACTGCCACCTCTCCAAAACGACAACGGCCACTAAAACGCATCCATTCTGCCTAATTGACCTCTCGACAACAACCAGTTAACCAACGACTGACAAACAGTGTAAACGAAACCCCATAAAAAAATCACGAAAGGCTTGATCTGAATGTAACGATTCGTTAAACGCTGTTTCTCTTCTGTTTCTTTTTTTACATTTCGATTGTGTTCCATATTTAAATACTTTTTTTTTATTGTAATTGTTTCATCTTCGAAAAGGAAAAATATTGCATTCCCGAAGACGACGACGACGACGACGACAACAGCAACAACACTGATGTCATCTTAAACCCCTACCTTGCCATAAAAAAGCAAGTGACACACTCAAACACCATTTCACGGTGTGGCCAGTTACAACGGCGTTTTTCTCTGTCCCCAAGGTGACCATAGTGGAGAGGTTCGATGTCGTCATCGCACAGTTTTTGTCCCTAAGATGTTGACTTTGAAAACCGCCAGCTTTCACTCAAAGTGGAAGATTCAACCCTTGCTCGTACAACAAATAGGAACAATTTATTGCTTACCATAACATAGATGTCCATCTTTATTCATTCCGACAGGGTTCATTGTCAGTTCACAAGAATCAACTCCATCTGTGCATTCATCAGCGGCTGACACAATAAAAGAATAAAACAAAATTATTAAATTGTGTTACTGGGCCACTCTGACCTTGCATACGGCAGCTAAGCCCGCAGTATGTGCGGCAGTCAAAACTTAGCTGTCCTACCGAAATGACACGAAAATAGCCTTTTTCTTCGTCGCTAGCTAAAATAAAGACAATGGTAAAGCTGCTTTGGTATCTTTTAATTATAAAGTATAGAATTCCGGGTTTAATTTGACGACAACCAGCACATTTCGTTCAGAATCAGACAACTATTATCCTACATGGCAACTATCGACGAACTACTATTTTTGGCCCCAAATTAGAAGCTTGGAGACAAAAAATGTTTCATATTTTTCACTTTTTGCAATGTGATATGGTTTTGGGAATTGTAATTCCCCTTTCGTGAATATTTGATGCAATCTCTAATGAGAAAAGTTGCTTGATTTCAATGCTTTTCCTGTCAACTTACATTGACGTGAGAACAGTCAAGTTTTTCCCGCCTGCTGAATCCTGATTGGTCAATTCAAATTTCCCGCGTAAAAGCCGTATGCAAGGGATATCTATGCTGACAGAAATTAATTTCTTAGATGTAAAGCCAATACATAAGCTGTCCTCCTTTGCTTAATTTTGCTAGTACCCAGGCCAGAAGCCGCCTGTATGGGTTGTATTGTATTCTCTGTTCAACGTGAGACTCTTAAATCTTAATAACAATTAACAGATTTTTTTACATTACATTAGCTATCGATACATTACCTATAATGTTTAGCCTTATCTTTTTGTTTAGGTTCATCTCTAAAACATTCATAATTTTAGTGTAAACATCTATAGTCTTTTCAGTTTTTGTGCCGTTTTTGTATTGGTGTGTGTCCCCTTATTAGTATGGGTTTCTCCCAGGCTACATGGTTTGAAACCTCAATAAAGTTTTTATTATCATCATCATCATAATCACTAAATATCACCATCATTATCATCATCATTATCATCACTATCATTTTCGTTATTTCTATTGTTGTCGTTATCGCTATCGTTATCATTATCATTTATAAATTAGGCTAGAGAGATTCGAACAAAATGCTTAAAATGCGTATGGCATGTGGAGGCAAGAGAAGATAAAAGGTAAGAGGGTTTATCCCCTGTAATTCCCCTATGGTAATTCCCCTCAAGGAAGACTTCAGAAATCATAGAAAGGTTTAGAAAGAGCCAATCCTGGAACGCGAATTTTACTCACTTTACCTTACACTTTACCTCGAGAGCATCTGCCCAACACCCGTGGTAAAACGGAAGACTGACGGGACTGGGTGCCGTATGTGAAAACAACTTGAGATAGATTTCCTAAAGAATGAAGGCTTTCAGATGGGAGAGTAACTCAGTTACTCTTCATTCTCTCTTGGCAGAGGACTTAAAGTCCTTCAAACGAAGACCTTGTGGATTGTGGATTTACCGTTCAGTATCGGCCATTATCATTAAGATACCACAGACTTGACACATATTTCTTACCAACGGCTCTGTAATGAAGCAGGAATCCAGCTTGGCCTGCTGCTCGGGAGTTGTTAAAGGTTATATAGACCTTTCCACTGTTGTAGAGTAGCTTGGGAGGTAGCTTGCAACCACAGTATGTTTTAGATTGTTCCTCGCCATCCATACGAAGGGTAACA
>JAHPZR010015463.1:20000-62500 GCA_019787425.1 Platygyra sinensis | reverse complement strand
ATATTTTAGGGCGGGTATCAGTCATCACAGTGATTTTTTTATATCTTGAATTCAAAGGTTATTCAGCAGTACCAGATTGAACTGTTTGCTACAGAACTTGATTTGTCGGACACAAATCAGGAACGGGGTTGACAGACTCGACCCAAATACTACACGTATAAAGATCACGTTTATTTGGACCGCTTATTTTTACCGAGTAATCTTAGGTGGCGTAGAGCCCATGTGACGGCTGGCTTGACTGGCAGGGATCCAAACGTAAAAATAAATGTCTTGCGGCGTTTTCGTTGAGGACAAAAAGTTTGACTCTAATCTGCATATATGGCGACAGTAACGCGATACTTCTGTTTACATCTCGGCAAAAAATCTCGACTTCCGTTCTGCTTTCAAGATACGTTTGCTTGTAGAGTCCTCGTATATTAAGGCAAATGATTTGTTTCAGTATCAGACTAGAACAACAGAGTGGTTTGATATTTTTTTCCAGAATGCACTTCGTGAGAGTATTATGTAAAGAATATCATGTGATAGAATGAGTTAAACAAAAGTGTTGGTTTAGTTAACTTAGTTGATTCTTTGGATCATATTTATGATAAGATGCCTAAGTTAGTTGAACAGTATGAGTGATATAGTTCATAAAGAAAAATATAAAATTTCAGTTCATACAATAAATAATAGTTTCCTTATACGCAGTGGAATTTTTATAAGAATTTTATACCCTTGACGAGTAAAATAGAAGCGGGGGCAGATTTAGTGAGAACTATTACTAGTTGTAAATGTCCAAATGTTGAATACCTTTCCTAAAGCATTTTGAATTTTATACACTGATTAACCAGCGTAATCAGTCTGTGTTACGCATAGCAGCTCCATAAACAAGAAGCAGGTTATCAATATTTGATGACTCTGAATTAAATCGAGCACAGGTGGCCTAATCTGTAACGAGAAACATAGAAAATGTAATCACCTTTGTAGCCAAACACAGCGCTTGAAGTAAACATGTAGTCATCAGTGAAGGATACAGACCTTGAGCTGGGTGGGGGGACGGGGGGTAATTGCCTGCCCTGCTTCTTTCTTCTTCCGTCGGCGATCTTTCTTATTTTTACCCAAAATTAGGGGGGCGGGCCCCCGTGACCCACCCCTAGGTCTGCCACTGGCCATGTTTACTTTAAGCCCAGAGTTTTGTCATTTTAAATTATAAACGCAGTACTTAACCCAAACAAAACGGTAATAATATTAATTACACGACTAAGACGGGCCTAGAGGGTCCTTCATTCAATCAGAACTCTTTGGGCTGGTCCAATATTTCTCCTAGTATCGGACCAGGTGAAAGTTCTTCTGCAATAAATCTCTGATTATGAACTAAGCTTGATTGAACCAACGCGAAACCAAATTAAACTCGTCCTTGAGATAATAAATATTATTGTGAAATATCAAATACTGGAATTTATATTACGCACACGAGCATCAGCCGAGCCGTATCCCATCTTCTCCCTCAATAAAACTATTTTGAAGTGTTAGTCGTTCATTAATAATTAATCTTCTTTACAGAAGTCAAATTTTCATATGGCTTTCTCTGGTCAAGGCGCTTTACAAAGTATGAATTGTAATAAGATGCCATATCAGTCCTGATGCCGAATCTTACTTGAATCCAACTCGTCGCCACTAATCAAAGTTATGTAAATTTGTTGGAACCTTTCTTCATATGGATATTCTTATTGTTACAATAGAAAGATTGTAAATATTTGAAATACAACATTTTTCTAATGCTCACACAAGGTTTATGTACGCAAAAAGAATCAATGGCAAACAAAGAACACAATGCAATAAAGGACTCTCTCTGTTACATCTCGCTTCAAAGTAAACAAAGTTACTGACAAAATGACAAACAGAGGCCTGGTTGAAGCTACAGTTTGCATAGGGAACTGTTTGGAATTTTCACGCATTTTTTACAAACTACCTTTCATTACCGAGAAAAACTGGCTCAGGTCAGATTCTTGATCGCAAACGCATGATTTATTGTTGTTAGCGAGAAGTGACCTGGGTGTCGAAATAAGCTTACAAACTCCTTCCGCTCTTCAGACATCCAAGGTCATCCAACATATCAACTGCGCTCCTATTGTCGAAACGTTTTATCGCTAAACTCTATCCCCATAGAAAATGGCGACTGAACTTTATGAAATACATTATGCCAGACAGCCAAACAGACAGACTGCTGGGCTGTGAAAAATTTATGGCCTGAAGTCGTGGATCAGTGACAAATATTCCTTCTGCTATCAAAGCTCCTAGTCTGTATGTTTGCCAAGTGTTGATAATTGGAAAGCGCGGGGTATGTATATATTTTTAAAGGCTTTACATCACGCTATAGGATGCGAAAATGTCGATAACTTCGAGTATGGCTATTAATAATAAAAAGAGTGATCCAAACAGTTATTTTGGAGTCGTTCAAACTATTGTTTTGATTTGAATATTCGATGCGTTTTGCGACACTTTCAGTCTTTTAACAAAAACCCACTTCGCCCATGCACATTGGTTGTATGTACTCGCTTTGTGTTCAAAAAACGACACTCTTTATTCGAACGCAGACACCGCGACAAACGGAAAAGTAGTGTTGTCATAATGGTCACTGATATGTTAAACCGTAATCGTTGGCTTAAAAACATAATCGAAGAATCCCTGCTTGTTCTGAGTGGTTTGAAAATCTTAGTGAAATCTTCGTTATTTAAGTAGCTCTCACTGAACGCAAACAACCGGAGGCTTTTCAAGAAAATATAGCCAGCAAAAACTTTGCACATTATCTGACTTAATGGATAGTTTGCAATTCAACTATCTTCTCGAGACTTACCATACAATTCAACGACCAATATCTAACCACATATCTAATTTTGCTGTTTAAATCGTTTGCTAACCTGATGTGGAGGTGGGCAGGAGATGAAATAAAATCACGATTCCCAGAAGCAGTCGGAACATACTTCCTTTGTGCTGGACAGTGGAAAATGTTTGATTGTTGACCTACTGAGGCCGTCCTGAGAGCAGCAGGCTGTTTCTTTATGCAGATTTCGTGCTTGGCAGTTTTTTGAATCCTAATTAGTTGATTAGTCATTTCAAAGCCTCGCACAACGCCCAGATTATGTCATGTTTAGTTTCTGGCACGCTATTAAGTTTCTCGTTGACGAAAAATAACGTGACTTTTAAAGTGGAGTTCAGACTATTTAAAAATAGTCGCTGTTTGTAATAGGCCTAACGACTGCAAATGAAAATTAAGGAAATGTGTTAGTCCATTTAGCTTTACCAATATTCTTTAATCAGCCCGGCTTACGTGTGCATGAAAGCGAAAGATGCCCTTGAGCTTGAATCGATTTACATTCACACATGTGCGTTTTGTTTGGCAAAAACAAACGTTTGAAGGAAAACTGGGAACTAGTGTCATGAATGGTGAATAAAACTGCATGACTAGTGTGGCAAGTTTGTACAGTTGTTTCGAGAAAGATTGTCTTACAATCGGGAAAAGCTTACGCGACATGTCGAAAGTTATTATGGGTAATAGTGGTTTTACGGTTGCTTGAATGAACCTCAAGGTGTTTCAGCGTGGCGGAAGGTAACAGCACAAACACGTGTATTCATGGTTTCGTTATCGTTATTGTTAAATCACTTTAAACCTCAATCAAGAAAGCATAACGCTTACTACCCATAATACTAATCGGCATTGCCGCGTAAGCTTTTACACTTCGGTGGGACAACCTTTGTCGAAACAGTAGCCTGCGAACAGGCTCCCGGTTCGGTTGGGTTTAGGGCGAGATAGCCAGTGTAGTCTAGGGCGAGCGGGACGAGCCTAGAGCGGTCTAGTGAGGAGGGAGTGCGCAGGGGAGCCTGTAGACATTCCATTGCTGCCGCCGTTCCATGATACCAGCTCCTGGTATCAAGATCTGATTGGTTGAATCGATGACTGTTGACAGCTCTGAGATAAATAATTGACAGATCTTGACAACTGCTTGTAAATTAGCATAATCTTGCCGAGACCGTCAACAACAGCTTCCGTGTGCACTGTACAGTTCACTGACGACGAATTTGAAGTAGCTTTGAGCAACTCTTTGCAACATTTTCGTCATATCTCTTGTTTGAAACGTGAGTAGAAGCTATGCCTGGAAACTGTGGCGGAGAAGCGCGATGTTTTCGGAATTCTACCGACTGGTTTTGGGAAGAGCCTAATTTTTCAATTGCTGCCGCGTCTATGATGGTAAACAGTGGTAAATAAAATAGACAGGCGAAACACGACTCCTACGGTTCGTGCCATTTGTAGATTTGCCGTATATTTTTCGGTCTTTCGACCTTTTTGTCGCTTCACTCTTGTTCATGAATATAAGGAGGAAACTAGAGCCGTTAGATCGTGCTGTGCGGCAAATTTTAAGAAGTCATAGGTTTGCATGATTTCCGCTGTTATCTGCGTGTTGCTTCGTTGAGTCTGACACCTCTATAATTTGTCATGTGTTAGAGTATTGTTTTGGCTCATTTCTGTTGCAAGATTTGTTTTTTAAGTCTCCAAGTATTTGCTTTTAAGGGACAAAATATGACATTTACCGTGAACGTGTTGCTTACTCGCATTCTATATTGTGACGCCGGGCCCGGCTATGATTAGAACTGTTTGCAAGTACAGTAGGTAGATTCTTATCACGGGTGCAATATTTGCCCTCCTACGTTTTCCTTCGTAGCTTTACTTCGAGAAAGCTATAGGCTTGTCTAGAGAAATTCTAATGTTTCTTGCAGCTATCTGATCGAGCTTATGTTCGTGGAGCTCGATGTACAGGTTTATTTCTCCTTTGATTGTTCTAGTGCCACAGGATTTAAATTTAACTCACCACGCGCAAGTCTGGTCGACCGTGTTGCGTGTTGTATATGCCATTGTTCGGCTTAGTTCTGATTGTAGACCTCTTTAAACTTGCTGCCCAGCACGATCTAACGGCTCTAGTTTTCTCATTTTCTCGTAGGAGTCGTGTTTGGCCTGTCTACTTTATTTACCATCAATTACGGTGATTGTTATAAAAAGCCGATTCATCAGCTCGGGGAAACCCATCAATTTTGACAGGTTTAATTACCTCCTTGACAGATATGTAACAGGCTAATCACCAAGGGGCGGAACGGTACATTGAAAACAATGTCTACAGGCTCCCCCGCGTCCCACTCGCTTCGCTCGCGGAGTCACGACCCTACGACTCCCACTCGCTCGCCGAATTTTTTTTCCGACCTCGCTGGGAGCCTGTTCGCAGGCTATCGAAACAGCTGTATATAGCTCTGATTTATAGATTCATCAAGGGGTAAGAAAAAAATCTCCAGTCAAGGAGTCAACGGTTACTCGCAGTAAATGGAAATAAAATATGACTTGTTCCTGGTATACTAGTCATTTCATTACGGTGGACACATAGGCATGGAATGTAAGAAACTCATTATCTACAAAGTAATCTGCCACCCCTCACGCTGCACTTTCAAGCTCCTATCCTCTCCCCAAAACAGACACATCATTATTATGTTTCCTGTCTTGTCATCTCCTCATTTCGCATGTAATACACATTCATGAAATTACATTTATTAACCATTACTACTTGCTCATGTTTCTCAGTTGAGATCAGATGTAAATTTGCCTTAGTTTCAGCAACTATAAGTTCAGTGTAGCGAACACTGAGTTCAATAAGCCAATCACATTCTAAGTTACAGTTTAAATCAACCAATCACATTCAAAGTTGTAGTTGCGTGCGTGCACGCTTACTTGCTAGTGTGTTTTGGCGCCTAATTGCCGGCAGGAGAGGCGGTGGCCTTAGAATGTTTACGCCTCCTTTTTCAGTATTTTAATGCAAATTTTCATTTTCTTTCATAAGTTGGCTATTCCTCTTTTCTCGGAAATTATAATTTTTATGATCAATTGGTTATAAGACTTTGCAATTGTGTCGTCCAATTCGGTCTGTACTCGTAATAAATAAATCGAGCTCCCGCTACGCGGTCGTCCGATTTTGTTATCACTCGTAGGATAACAGACCGAATTGGACTCCGCTCAGTCCTATTAGCATTACTAATTGGCTTATGAATGCAATATTTTATACTTCGGGGCCGGCTTTTTTGCTAAATTAACTTTATTTTGCTGCAGCCCCCTGTGGGGTTGCAGTTTTCTCAGTGAGAGACAATCTGGTCTGAAATATAATTTATAAAAAGACAACAACAACAAGAACAGTCAAACCTAACAGGAAACATAACAGGAGTTTGCAAACTGGTGTACTGTTATGTTTCATGTGGAATAAAATATCAATTTCACATCAGTTTTTTGTGTGTGTGTTTCAAATAATTGCATTTACCAAATGCCATGCACAGGTTCTTTCATAACTCACAGTTTCTGCTATTTGGTTGGGAAATTGGAAAGTTAACAGTCCATTTCCACTTTTTCGCCTAAACATAGAATAATTAAGCCAAATTAATTACAACTCACAATAAGTAACAATTATTCACCGAAGTGGAGGTAAATATCCATCACTTTTACCGACACTGAGGTGACTAATTGTTCATTTTAGTATATACCACACAAGCTGAATCAGAATTAGCAGACCAAATCGTTAGTTTGTGTGTGACAAGCGGTGGGAAGATTAAAAAACTGAACAAGAATCTTTTTATCCGCTATATATACGAGGACGCGAAAAGATTACTTTTTAATATACTGATAAATATTATGACGATGAGCAGTAAACGTTGTTAGTATATACCACACAAATATAGAGTGCTTTTCGCACGTTCTGATTGGTTAACTCGGAGGTGATTAGCAAGTACTATTCACCTCCAAGCAGCCGGTGCGAGAGATTTTAAAATCTTATTCCAACCATTTCAAAGCTTAGGGTATTTGATCAGCAATATTGTTGCTTATAAGTTTCAGTGCAATGTCAAGGGAAAAACTTCCAGGCGGTCCACTGTGCGAGAAGAAAAGGAAACAATTTGCCTTATTGATAGAACTTAATCAAGGATCACTAAGGATCACTTATTTAACAAATAGAGAAGCCTAAGCCTTGTAATACACTGTCGGTGATAAAACACGACAGGCATTTGAAAACACGAGGGAAATGTAGAAAAACGTGACGAGCCGCAGTTTGTAGTTCTTGCAAATAGACTAAAACTCAAACAAGATTTAATGATATCTATTGCGATATCAGATGTCTACGCGACGTCATCTCATCGCCATGATTTCTTGCATGACAGGATGGAAAACTCTTGCACTGTAAGTACCTCCCGTTATCCCATACAAACCTTCGGAAAGGCTTTGTATGGGACAACGGGACTGAGGTACTTACAGAGCACGCGTTATCCGTCCTGTCATGTAGTGAAATCTCGTCTTGAAAAGTGATTAATGTGATAGTTTGATAGCTACTGCAGTATTAGATACAATTAGAAACTGTAACAGGACTTCGACATCAAATAAAAACCAAGAGTTCCTTTGCAAAACGCAAATGTAACCAGCAGATCTTGTTTTCAGCTGTGAAGCAAGCTGATCCTTTTTTGCATATCAGTTCTCCAACCATATCTTTTCCAAACGTTATCAACGAGATAATTACGTTTTATTGCAATCTTCTTCTTTTCAAATATGTATTCTAGATGTTAATTATGACGTCAGCAGAGGTGGGCCTGACGTTCGTTCGAATTGTAGTGACCATTACGCCTCGATCTGTGTACATCTTACAATGTGATCGCAGGTTCTGGAACTCAGTGGTCACATCTGTTTCGGCACTCAAAGGAGATTGAAATTGCAAGTGAACCAAAATAATGTATTAATCTCTTCACTTTTCCACCAGTACTTTACATTCAACATGCCACCGTGGAAAGAATCAAACGTAGTATGAAAAGAAGGTATTTCTCTAACAAGTTGAGGCATTAGATAACGCTCGCCTATCGATTTTAAAAAGCTCAAGCATGTGCCATACAAAGATCCAGGACATTTAGATAAATGTGTCAGTATACGTACACCATGTAATACATACTGATCATGCAAGCCCAATGAGAGCCCTTTACCTTGAATGGAGGAGATGAAAGCTATAGACCGCTTTACAACACTTTCTTTCTAATAGTTACTTATACTCGTAAACAAGTTCGTTTTGTATTATTTCTTTTTCCCTTCCTGTAATACACACAGCAGTTTCCGAGCAAATCTTTCGAGCTTGGAAGTAGCTATTGCACCTATGCTCACCTGAAAATTCATTGTTTTCTTCGTAGTCTTGTTTGCCGTTAGCACAAAAGAATACATAAAACCTCTTTATTTTCAGTCTTTAACTCACAGTTTACATGAATGATTTATTGTATGCTAATCAATTCGACTAAAATGGTATATTTCTGGTGAAACCTTTTCACTTTAATTATCTGTATATTCTGAGAACGGAAAGCATTCTTTGAAAATTGTCTCACTGATTCTCGTGAAAACTGCTAAAGTAAACTGAGGTACTGAATTGTTGCGTTTTTTTTCTTGGAATGACTCCCTGCACGTCTACAGAGCAAGAACCTGTTATTCTTTTGTGTTTTAGATGAGAGTCATCAAATCAATGTCTACACTGATACGGAAATCAAAGACATGAAGATAGCGATGAATCATTGTCAGCGGGGCATCAAGCTAACTTGAAAAAGAAACTTTTTCTTCACAGTGCGAGATAAAACTTAGTTTTGATCAGATAATATGAAACATAGCCTGGTCATCTAATTACGGAAGTTGGAAGGAAATATTTGCTGTTGGAAGGACATATGTTTACACGACATCAATTTTCGTCTTGTTCTTTCAAAAAAATGATTTGTTTTACAAAAATATTTATAGAAAAGTAGAAAGCATTTTTTAAAAAAAGTGTATTTGGTGTATTTTCGTGACTGACCAGTTTGTCTGCCAGGGTTATTTTCACCAAAGAGCGGTAACCTTTGAATCACCAGTAGTTGTGCATGTTGGTAAGCTCCGAGGCAATTAATCCTTTTAATCTCTGTGTCAGTTGAAAGCGATGAATTTGTGGGCAAACGTGGATAAATCTTAGAAAACGTCAAATCATAAACAACAGATTTCATTTGGGAGGAAACAAACCAGCACTAATAAGTTACATGATTGTTTGTGCGAGGGGAATTCGACACGTGCGCAAAGCTGGCTCTATTTTTGAGAACGAAAGACGTCTTCGTATAAAATGCACAATCTGTGCATAAATAGCTTATCACTTTTTAGGTTATTAATTGCCTAAAAACCTCCAAGGAATTGCCCATGCAGTGTTTAAATAAAGAAAAATATCCCTTTTGCAAAGAATCAGAATTCACGCTGTTAAGAGTAGTAATTAAATAGCCGGGTCTATAAAGGGCTTTAAGAAGCAATTACTATAAACATCCGCTCACCCTTCCGCGACTTACTCTATTTGTTGGAAGAGACTTTGAAACTGAAGAGATCTCATTGGTATTCGCTTGGAACAATTTCACATGTTTAGAAACCATGACTCGGTCACTCACTGAATCAGTGACGTCAACCTCGGTCTCTCTTACTATGGAAACCACTTCCATCATTTTTGCCAGAATGTACCCTAGCAGTTTTCACCTCATTATTAAAACAGCGAGTTTAGATTGAGTGCATAACAATTTATTATATCCTCAAACGTACTCGAAACTGGGCTAGTTATTTGACATTTGTAAGTAAATACTGCGAGTTATCCAACAAAAAAACGTCATGTTCTTGCTATCCTCTCACCCAATATAAACTTTTATTTTTACTACCTGAAAATCCAAATACATCGCAAGCACTCATTAGCTTAGGCGGACGAGGATTTTTAGTGAATTTCATATCCTCTTTTTTGGTCTACCTTTTTCAGTTTAAAAAAGCATCCTTGTTTCGTTGTGTTAGTTACGGCAATTTAACTGCTTCAGTTGTAAAGAAAATGAATAACTAAATCATTATCATTTTCAAGTTGAAAACACGCCCGCCCTTATTTGGTTTTAAATTCGAAAAACTGATAAATGCCACAAAAAAGGTTTAATTCCAAATTCGAAAGTGAGGTGTACTCTGACAGAGGCGTCGTTCAGACCGAGTTTTTTAGAGTTAAAAGGATATGTAACTACACATTAAAATCAATAACAATTGATTCAGACTGATGGAGTCTAAAATGTGGAAAACAACAGACTTTGAATTTCAAAGATCCTGCAGAAATCAATCTGTGTGCAATATTTTCAGTATCACAAAACAAAATCAGAATTTTAATGCTAAAACTTCCTGTATTATTGCAAAGCAAAATGCTAATGACATAAGCTAATCAGCCATCTGCCTCGTCCACCAATAGGAAGCAAGCGGTCTTCCGCTGCACTAGACGCCCTTGAGGATTTCCCAGTTTAATTAAAGCTGTCTTGTTTTTCTTACAGTGAGATGTGTGCTCATGAAAGTCATTTTCTGTCTACCAAGTACTCGATTCTCAAGTGTACGCTGATCAGAAAGCTATAAGCTTAAGGTTGTACATTGGATCTTCGCCCCTCATTAAACACCACTCATCCATCACGATCCTGTGACTCCACGTGAAACAATAATTTATATGGTTACGTATATTACTGTAATATGCAGCTTGAAAATGGTGTTGGCTCAAGTTTATCAAATGGTACAAGCAACATTTCAATGTCCATCAATCTAGAGGCAGCTTCCACAGATGACCTAGCTGTTGAATTGAAGACGAGACCTGTTTCCCTCGTAGTCGTCGAGTCGCTGTTTCTTCTGATTATCAATGGTGTGGCGTTTGTCGGAAATGCCTTGGTCTGCCTTGCATTTTACAGAAACTCCAGACTGCGTATAATTCCTAATTATTACATCATCTCTCTTGCGATGACAGATTTGCTGACTTCAGTATTTTCTTTGCCATTTTCAGTTGGATCGTTAATAGCGGGCAGATGGCCTTTCGGTGGCTGGATCTGTCGTCTACAAGGCTATTGTGTCTTTGCTTTTAGCATCGCTTCTTTGCACACAATGGCGTTAACAGCGTGTAACAGATACATTCGGGTGGTTCATTTTCATCTTTATCCTAACCTCTATACCTCCAAGCTGACCATCACGACCGTTCTCCTTATATGGGCCTGGGCTCTAATCTGCAGCGCCCTTCCGTTTATTCTGAGGATTTCAACTTTCGTTTTTCATCCTGGCACCGTAATTTGTTACAGTTCTCCGTCGTTTACGCCAGCATCGATTGTCCTTTTCGCCACAACACTTACAATTAACATACCAGCCCCCATGGCGATTGTAATCATTCTGTACCATAAGGTATTCAAAGCCATTAGACATCAAAGATTTCGAGTTTCATCTGAAAGAAGGCTAGGCACGAACACAGAGGAGATACGACTAGCACAGTTGCTTTTTACGGTATCTCTTGGCTTTTGTCTGTGTTGGGGTCCTGTTATGGCCGTAGAATGTATTCGATTTATTGGTGTGTGGGCTGTGTCGCGGCAAGTGTATCTTGTAAGTACGTACTTTGGGGCGACCAGTAGCGCCATAAACGTCTTCATATATGGAGTCATGAACCGAGCGTTTCGTGTCGAGTTTGTCAAGATTTTGTGCTGTAAAAAGAGTTGACTGAGTAATATGGGGTTATGCAACGTGGTGGCGTTGTAGTTAGTGCGGCGACATGAACTCCAGGGTTCAAGCCCTTGGCCTGTGTCAGATACATGTAGTATGTCGCATTCTTGGTAAAGGGGCACTTTATCCTCAAAGTAACTCGCCAATCAGGATCTAGATAGAACCGGGACACATTCTAGGGCAACCTTGGCCACGGTATCTCTAAAGAGGGGGCGTAGGGGCCTATTAGAAACCGAAAAACCGCGCAAAAAAATCGCCGAAAACCGCAAAACTGCAAGAAATTTTGTCTAAAACCGAAAACAGAAATAGAAGCCCTCACTGACAACGCTTTGGTACAACCTCGTTCCCAGGGTCTTTTCCCAAGCCAGGGAAAAGACCCTGGGAACGAGGTTGGCTTTGGTAGTCCTCAGAATCTTTCACTTTCTGTTATTTAATTTTTATACGTCTAAACTTGTTTTACTTTCCGAAGTCCTTTCTGCGCATTGCCTCGTTTGTGCAGAACACATCGTAGTCTAAAAAGCTCCTTTTTTGTGTAAATCGACTCCGATGGACCCAACTAGAAACAAATTGCACGATAAAATGATTTTAGGCGATTTTGGTTTAAATGAACACCACATTCTGAAGTTACTCTTTGATTGCTATTGTCAGAATTTTCATTTGTGTAGGCACAATGGCAACCCCATTTTAGGACCAAACTACTTTATTTTACAACCAAGACAGTCTCTCCTTTACTTTCATTCCACGTATACGGAGCAAGTGAGCGCAATGTTATTCACGCGACGAAAAGGGGAGACAACTCGCAATTAATTAAGCTATAAAAACTCGATGGTCCACAGTCTAAGGTCAAAGTATACAAGATATTATCCCGTGTGAAATAGTCTTTTGCTTTGAAATTATCTTTAATTTTTCATAGTCTGCTTAGCAGCCGTTACGACCCAATTCCAAATAACGGCTGCTAAAGAGATTAAGCTTGTCATGCATCCCTCTAACTGTAAGTGGTCCCTTGCAACTGTACAGTTTTAGCGCGAGTGCGGGATGTAACTTTCTTGGCAAATCATAAAAACCGCATTGTTGACAAAAACGGAAAACCAAAGTTTAAATTGGAGAAAACCCGCAAACCGCGAAGGACACCAAAACCAAAAAAACGCAGTTTTTAGGTGCAAAAAACCTAAAAACCGGACCAAAAACTGGCCAAATCCTCAAACGGAAGATCCCAACGCCCCCCACCCCCCAAGAAAAACCCAACATCTGGTTTGAGAGGTGTCTGCGATTTAAGTCCATTATGTACGTCACAAATTTTCTCCTGTACCGTTTTGTCATTCTGGTTAACACAGCCACATCCTGAGATTATTAAAGATTATTCATATCTTATCTACGTCCTGGTCAAACAGGTAGCAAGACTTTTTTGGAGAAGGGATAAGACTTACGTTGGACTTTTTTGTAAACTCCATTTACAAGCAACTACTTCTCCATCGACCCCTCCCATAAGATTGAACTCGTAGCACGAACGTTTTTTTTCTTTCCTTTTTTTCCGGGGAGGGGGGGGGGGGGGAGGGTGTTCGGCTTTCACTCTCTCTCCTCACATGTATAGGCCCCCTTCTATCTGTAAAAGAGGACTTTTAAAATCGCTGGTTGATATTGTGCTGTTTGATCTCTTCGGGTCAGAAACAACTTTTGCGGTTAGCAAAACAGATAATCTTAGGTAGACAAGACTGAAGGGAAGCTGGTTGAGAAGGACCTCGCAGGGGCCGGCGTTTTATATTCTCGGGCTCAGAAACATAGATTGTTGAAACAGGTAATTGCAGATACGGAAAATCTCCACGGCTACTTCAGTGACAATGCTACGAGCTTAAACAAATATTGCTGCGAGAAAATTCGTCATGGCGACGATGGCTACCCGATGATACAGGCTGCTGAAAGATATGTTGAATAAACGAGTGCAAAACACTGAACCGTCTCTTACTGTTTCTGCACGTTTAATCGTGCATCTCACATATTTAAAACCCAAAGCCACGTCCTCAAACTACTGTGTTACCTGACTGTTTAATGCACTATTTTGACTTTTTTATGTCTAAAATGCGATTGCAAAGGTATCTGAAAAGAGAGAAAGCCGGACGCTCAGTAGAAAACTTATCATGGGTCCCTTGCTGGCAATGGGACCTCGTTGCCCAAATAATATAAGGCACCCTTTTATCCTGATATTTTTTATGTTAAAATGGCAGTACCGACCGCAGACTCTTCAAGTCAGCAAGGTTTGCAGATTCAAAGGAATTTGATGTATATAAAAGACATAAAGTTATATAAGTTTTTGAATCTGAAGGGCAGGGAAGGGTGACGCCAATTTTTGCAATCCTTTTTCTGTTTTTCCTGTTTTTCCCCGTGGATTAGTCTAACGTTTGTTAATAACTACACCATTTATACCCGCCACTCAGTGCTCATCGATAGTGTCAGCCGAGAACATGAATATTTCATTACCAATTTAATGTAGTTTGACTTTCATAAAGGTTGAAACAGATTTAATTAAACATTACAATATATATTCATTTTAGTGGCTCTGTTTTTTTAATGCGCTGTTGGGGCGTTGTAATGGCCAAACATAATCACTTCATATTAATGGAAGAAAATAAGTCAGGGATAGTTAAGTTGTTCAGTCGACAACCAGTCAGTAGTTCGTCGGTCGGTCTGTAGAAATTTATGATGGGTCGGCAAAAGAGCAGAACGGAAGGTCGGCTGGTCGGTCAGTCTATCAGGCAGGCAGGCAGGCAGGCAGGCGGTCGGTCGGTCGGTCGGTCGGTCGGTCGGTCGGTCGGTCGTTCAATCAGTCGGTCAGGCAGTCATGTCAGCCAGCCAGTCATGCAGTCAGTTAGTCAGTCAGTCAGTCAGTCAAGTTGGATTAATATTCTAGTGTTGAACAGTTGAATATCTCGATGCGTGTTTCCCGCTAGATGTAATCGTATAAATGCGAGTGTAACTATATATGGATTTACACTGTGTAAATACAAATTCTCTTAAAGTGGTGAAATTTGAATGAGTTTTGAAATGTCAAAATTGCTTGTTCCTTCTTAAAATTGAAACTTAGCCTGCTCTTAGCCAACTACAATGCAGTGATTTTTTCTAAAGTCATGTTACCAATTAATTAGTTATCAGTGTCAATGCTACTCAGTTGAGGGGGTCTACTCCCAGAAAAATTGAGCTGGGGTGTGAGACACGCTTCCCTATTTATGCTCAAAATCCCGGGGGGGGGGGTACTCCCCTATATAAGGTATATAGGTATGTGCCGCCCCAAAGGGTATGGTTTTTGAGCCGTTTTGGTCTGAAAACGGGTATAGATTTTGAAATCGGGTCGGGTTTTTGGGGCCGGGAACATTTACGAAAGCTTACAAACATATTTTTCTTCTCAGTACGTAACTGGAACGATTAACTGATAGCGAGAAAAAGAAATAGATAAACTATGTCATTCCAGCTTACTTTTACTCCTTGCGTCAACTTCCGTTCGGCACTGACGCATAATTAGTGCTTAATCACCTACCGGGATACCACACACAAAGCCGCCATTATGAAAATGCGGTAACTGTAACGTTTTATTTGTGACAACTCGTGATAGATTTTAATCTACAAAGAAAGTGTTTCCTGTTTGCACAAACACTACATGTATCATTTAAGCGATCAATCAGCTGAAATACCGGATTTATAATGAAAGCCGATCGCGGTCTCATGAACACCATATATTGAGTTCTTTAAAACATAAAGTTATATATTTTCGGTTGTTTCATGTAAAATAGAAAAGTAGACTAAAGTCGTACGAAAATTGCAAAATTGCGAGTTCCTTATCTTTACTTTCTTCATATCCGTATACTTCCTAATAAAAAGTATTATGCTTTAACGTAATATACTTTGTTGTGATTTCACTCGGATGCTATAATAACGTAACGATTTTATAAAGCCATGTCTGAAAACGGGTGTATATTTGCAAGTTCAGGTCTGAAAACGGGTATGAATTTTAGAGGTCAGGTCTGAAAAAGGGTGTGGAAAATGGCATGTTTAGGTCTGAAATAGGGTCGGGATTTGAAGACCCGGGCGGCACACCCCCACCAAGAATTCCGAGGAGTACCCCCCCGGGCTCAAAATCTGCGATATTCCCTACCCGATTTATGACCAGACCAAATATTTGATATCCAATTTATGACTGTTACGGCTGGCACAGTTGCTCTAAACATAATTTATGATGGGCTTCTGTTGATGGTCTTATCGATAATGGCGAAAAAGTAGCTCCTCCAAAAAAAAAACAGTTTAAGCAGGAGAGTGCAAAAAAACCATACCCGTTTTATGCCTAAAATTCCCAAAATAGATCAAAATCCCTAAAGTAGATACCCTAGTTATGGCCAAAACTGCTGAAAACCACACCCTCTCGTGTTGCACATACCTATATCGGCCATATAAGGGAGTACCCCCCCTCCCCCACCCCTAGGTTAGTCAATCGATTCTTTCTTATATACAATCACGGACTTTAAAATTACCAGCTTTTAGGCTTAAAGTCTTTCAAAAAGACAGCAAAGTATGGGGAGTTGTCGGGGTTAAGTCCATGAATGACTGGGTGGTATACTCTGGCAGCTCCGTCCTGGCAATCCAGAGGTGGTGTGAATCCCTTAGCGTCTGCCTCGTGTTGAGCTTGATGGAAAGGTCGTTCGTCCGTGACCCAGCCGGTATCAACAGCCGTCATGTAGATCCCATCCATTTGGTATTCCAATCCACTTGTTCGTGTCAACATATTTAAGGCAGCTTTGGCCATATTGGTGTGCGGGTGGCGATGACCCTTCGAGATACGAGAAAACTGTCCTTCCATTGCAGACACGTTCACGACAAATTTTCGCTGAAAAGGACTTTGCTTTAACAGTGGTTTAAGTTTTGCTGTCAAAATGAATGGACCTACTGCATTGATGGTCAACACCTGTAGAAGTTCTTGCAGTGGAACTTCATCTAGATTGTATGTCCAACTGTTCCTCAAGCGGGTGTCCAATTGTTCTCCATGTTCGTCCTTCTCTCCTTCTGGAAAATCACTCGACTTCGTCACGAAGGGAAGAGATCGACACGGAGTAGAAGTCATGGAATTGAATTGGTCCAATGCTTGGCTCTTATTAACAATCAGATTGTTCGCATCCTTTGTCAAGTTTTGCAGGTACTCTTTTTCCTCGGAGATAAGAGGTGCATAATATTGAAGTGGTCGAGAGATTGTTTGGGCAGCGTTATTGATTAAAATATCTAGATGAGGGATGTTTTGCTTGACGCTCTCAAGGAACTCGTTAATAGAGCGCATATCTTGAAGATCCAGTCGGACGATCTTCAGCCTGTGTTTCCAGACACTAAAATCTGTCTCTTTGCTAAAGCGTTCCACTGCATTGGCTGGAAACCGAGTGGTCACGATGACGAAACATCCATCTCTCAACAAGCGGAGAGTAGTTTCGAAGCCAATCTTGATCCGGCCACCTGTCACGACAGCGTATCTTCCTTTCAAATCACAGGTAACTTTCTTCATGTTACTGTTCAAACTATGACAATCGTCGCACAGGTGATCAAAGTCAGCTGTGGATTCGCACATGTAGCACTTTCTTCGGCTTTCATTTGATTCATCGAGCATTCGTTTCAACTTTTTAAAGACATTTTTGCGAGGTCGGCGCTTATCGCTATATGCTCTTGCAGGTAACGCAATGGTGGATTCAACGGAGACCTCGTTATCATTTTGTTGTTTTCTCTTCAGTGCATTGTTCAGATGAGCTTTTCCCTTCAAAAGACCAGGATGAGCGTCCAACAAACGATGGATATCGAGGAGATTATTCCCGAAATTGAGGACGTCGATACCAGTTTTTAAAGCATCAGAGACAGGCACCGACTGATCCTGTGTTGTGAGTTTAAGAATTGCGTGATAAGTGTCTTGAGACTTCTCGCGATTTTCCTTCAGTATTTTCCTCAGCCGTTCCTTGATCTCGAGAAATCTTCCGTGGCCACAATTTATCCAGGCATGCGACACTTTCGAGTGTTGAATTAACTTGCATAACGATGTTAATTCGGTTAAAATATGTTCCGGTGGTATAGTTCGACAATCAAGTATGTACCTGTCACAATCGGTAAACGTTTCAGTGGAAGCCTGATCCGCTATTCTTGTCACCACGATCGATTTATACCGATATCCTTCGTGATTCAGTTCCATTTCCACAACTCTTCATCAAAAAATACAGCTAAATTCTTAAGCTACCGTTAAGAAACATTCGTTGTCAGTCACGAGCAACCGCTCAGTCTTTTATTCATTTGGTGCACTATTGCCGAGTTCCCACGCAAGTTGCATCAGCAATGAGAATGACGTCATCGTATACTGACATGGTCTCGCGGGACATTCCCCGGTAAGATATGAGCGCAGATGTTGCCAAAACGAAATGAAAATCCCAAAATGCCGTCATCATCGGCAAAAAGGAACCTGTATTTATATAGCTAGCGCGCTTGAGTGCATGATAAGTAATGCTGCCTTTCGTGACTTGAACTTTATTTGCGCAACAGTCAACTGGGATCGTATGTCAGTGCGAGTGAGTGCAGAAATATCCGGAATATCCTGAATCCTCGCAATGACCGAAAAACTCAAACAAATACGACAAATAACAAAAAACCCGAAAAGATGCAAATAAAAAATTATTATACTATACCAGACAGTAAAACAAGGAAGAAAGGGACGTGACGTGAAAACATAAGTGTATTACCTCAAATATTTAAGTTACCGTTGCATTAACTTTCTCAGTAGTAGCAGTAACACTGGCAGTAACTTACGTAGCAGAAACTTAAATTAGCAGTGTCATTTGCCACCATAGTCCGAGTTCACATTTTCGATTATTGCCTAGAGTACTAGTTGTCCCACTTACGCTTAGTCCGTCACGCGTGACGCGAAAGTAAGATTAAGATTGCGTGAAAAATAAATGGCGGCGGGAGATATTCTACTGTTGCAATCTTAATCTTGAAACTCACTACAATCGGATTGCCTGGAACAGGCTTCAAACATTTTTTTTATCTTTCACACAGTTGATTTGCTTTACTATCAATACTATACTGCAGGCCGCGGGGCGGGAAGCATAACCAAGTATGGGACACCATTAAGTACTATTGCCCAACTGATGGGGTAGCATTGCATTTTGCGTTTATGTTTAGTAACGTTCATAATTCATTCTTGGCATGCAGTGAATCAAAGTTTTAGCTAGGGATCTCGTCCACGATTCTCAGTCGATCAGAATTTAATGTATCGATTGAACTTGAATGGCAACGCATCGTTTACTTGGTCAAAACCCTAAAATAGATTGAAACGGCCTATACTAAACCCATTAGTTGTGTCACTTGAATGATTTTGATTACACTCTTTTTTTAACAAGAACAAACTTAATAAGAACATTGAGGCTGAAATCGCTAGAAAAATAAGAACAATTTAAGAACAATCTGAGGCTGAAATTTTTTATTCAACAAACAAACATCAGTCCGCGACGACAGTGTAAAGCTAATGATTCTTTTCAAAATTCAGGGTCTTTACTATACAGTCTTTCAGATATATATATCACTCTTAAACTTCATTATCACACTTTTCGTGTGTAAACAGTAACAGATTACATCTATGAGTATGAACAATGAACACTTCATGTACTGTATACATATACTGATAAGCACAGGTTCTTTGTCCGTCACTATATGATGCGTAACCACATTTGGGGCCATTAGAGAACACAGAATTTTAAGAACAAAATAAGAACATTTTGAGGCTGAAATGGCCGAAAAAATAAGAACATCGAGCCTGAGCTAAATTTTACTGGTTCTTATTAAAAAAAAAGAGTGTACGACATTTTGTCCCGTCAACGTTGATCTTAGGGGAAGTGTTATGGTTCGCGATGGATGTGCACATCTGTGGCATAATCGTCATTTATACATGTCAGTTGTGAAATCACTCCTAGATGTCGAGGCTTTCAAAACGCCGTCGGTATGTGCTTGCTTAGGTGCAAAATCAAGCAGGATGGCTGTTTATCCACAAGGGTATTTCTGCAAGGGTGTTTGGACTACCAATGTCCATGATGAGGTTGCTACTCACAAAGTGAATCAGCCTTGAAGGGAAACAATGTACTAAGGATTCCACCAGGACCAAGAAATTAAAACTGCAGTATAAAGTGGCTGCAAGGTGACCTTAAAACGAGCACAGTTTGTAAAGCCCGCCAGTGTAATTCACTATACAGGAATTTTTTTCTTCACTTCTTTGCACAATTTTTTTCAGTTCCCCTCCCTTGCATGAAGTTTTGTTTTTTGCTTATTCCCCTTCCCCCCATCACTTTTCTAATAGTCCGTCCCTTAGAAGAGATCATCAAGTCCACCTCTTAATTACCCAAACATCTCTAGGCCACGACTAGTTCCTTTCATCTAGCGTGACCGTGATTAAACCTTGAGACGGAAAACATAGCCGCGCGAAATCTGGCCGCGCGTGAAAAAAAATTCTCGCGGTTTTCTCTCCCGTCATGCACCGCGGACTAAACGACTACTCGTACTGATCTAAGACACATCTTATGCTAAAAGAATATGTTTTATCATAGCTTGCTACTTGTCGGCATATAAAGAAGCCTAACCCATTTATCATACTATCACGAAAAACTCCATAAATTTGTAAACATATAGAGGAAATTAAATTAAAGTAGAAACACAAACAAATTCAGTTTTTGTTTTATCAGTTTGTTACGCAAGAGTTAAATATGAATACTTACCTGCATACAAAGATGCTTAATCCATTTATCATACTATCACGAAAAACTCCATAAATTTGTAAACACTGGAAGAAGTTAATTAAAGTAGAAGGTACAAACAAATTCAGACTATTCAGTCTGGCAATCTCTCTCGTGTTCTCAAACTCCCAGTTGTTTTTGAACGCCATTATTAATATCCTCTCAAACTTTAGATATCACGAGTGTTTCCATCTAGAACTCAATAAAAGCAGGGAGAAAGATGTTTTCTATTTCTTTTAGAAAACACTGCTGGCAAGAGAAAGGAGAAACGCACTTTTTTTGATGATCAAAATACACATTCTCTTTGCAAGCGCCGTCATTCGGTCAACAGCTGGAGCCAAGTACGTTGCTATCGTGTTAGCGAGAAGTAAGGCTTTAATAACACTACACTTTAACAGAGTGTTTTCTCAAACAATAAAGCACAACTCTTCGGCGCTATAGCTAATTGAGTCCATACAGGAGACCTTGAAAATCATCGTCTCTTGCTACTCGCATTATAGCAAATTTTCGCATCAACGGCCCCTCACCAACTTAACTGAGTTCGTGAAGAAAACACCTGTTTTTCAGCCCTTTTCTTTGAAGGACTGAGCATTTTGCTAGTAATGGTGGTCACTTTAACCCTGACAACAAGGGATGATTTACCTACGTTAAGTTTATCTAATTTCTTACAAAATAATGCGGTGTATAACCAGAAGCCTTACAATTCCTATATGAGCAGTATTAATGCAAGTCGAAAGCAACTTATGTCTCAAGTACGCATTGGGAATCTGCAATCCTTGACAAACGGTAGGGGACGCTTCGTTAATTTTTTTTTTTTTCATTTTTCTTTTAAACAGCATTTTTTTTTATATTCCCCCGGAAAATGTTGGGCGTCAAGAGTCAAAGATGTGAGTCAAAAATTTCTAGAGGAAGAGAAATGCACCATCGTCCAAAGCCGGAAGGCGCAGGGCTTGGAAGAGATCGTTGTACTACTATGTCAGATAAAAAGTGTCCCAAACCCTTTTGGCCAGGATTGCATGCCTCTCTTTTTCATCGTCAAGGCGAAACGCCTCGACAGAGGTTCCCGGAAAGATCTGGAAACTATTAAGCTCAGTGGAAGAACTAATTGCGACGCTTGGACCGACTTCTGGTGTTGCTTTATGTAGTGTCCATTCTGATAAGTTTCAATTTGGCAAAACCGACAAACGTAGTTATCAATATTATCTTCAACAAAAATTATTAATTAAAACTAAGACCGAAGTGTGTGCCTTCTCTTGTTTCTAGAAATTGTCATTCCGACATGTTTTCTTATTTGGCCTACAATGTTCATTTACTGTCTGTTTACAATAGTTGGGCTCATCTTATTTCGTGATTTCACAAATACTATTAGTTTTTAATCGCTCTAATTCGTCTCAGACCACATGGCGTGCGATACAATCACGAACAGAAGCTGTGGCCAAAGTTCATCACAACAGAGTGACTTTGAAATATTTCATCTTATCAGTCGTCAAGGGTAAATGGCAATTTTTTTAGCTCCTTGTCTAAATTAACATTTTCAGCTGTAATCTGCGGGCAGACATCTCCCGCCAGACTGAAACAAATATGTCAGTGTGGTTTCATGGCTTGTGATCTCGGCCTCTTTGGTATGAAATTAGCTGTCACATCGATCACAATACTAAATATTCATGCTGTCAAATGTTAATCATCACTAGTTACCACTCAGTCAGGTCACAGTCTATTCATGGCTGAGTGACTCTGTCGCGAACACACCGTCTCAAACGCTTTGCTTGTGAAGTGAAGGCTTCGTCAAAAGACCCGCTGGTTCTTGGCGCTTAGGCCCAATTTAAGTCTCTGCATGCTAGTGGAAGAGCTGTCAGCGATGATGAAATTCTTATTCCTGTCGCTAGTTGTCCACATGTGTTCAGCTCAAGGTAAGTGCGTTTAATATTTGTTCAGAAGCTGTGAGTTTGTTTTCGGTTGATTGTTCCAGTTGTATATTACCCCAGGGGAAATCGACTACCTTTAAATAATCTTTCTTAGCAAGTCATTGCTAATTTTCCAGGAGGAGTAAAGTGGTGTCCGAACCTTACTGCATAACTGTAAACTTGTAACTATCTTTGCGATTAATTAATTTACTACATCTGTGCTAGTTTAGTTTGGCGTGATTAAACTGTATTCAGCGAATGGACAAGCTGTCAAAGGGCGCGGTATGCATGTCAAATTACCCTGCAATACACTCAAACAGCACAAAGAGTGAGAATTAAACTAGTCTCTCTAAACCACAGAGTCTCTCATTAGAAGATGTAAAGCAAATTAGCCGGCTGCCATTTTGAATTGAGGGCAACGGACGCTGCCATATTATATAGTGATTTTTAACTGTAATCTAATATCGAAAAATGTCTTTACAAATTCTCCTGTGAAATAACATGCTATAAACTAAAGACGTCATCTAGATTGATTTGATGCCCATATTCTAGCTGCAGGCTAAAAATTTAGGCGGATCATAGCTTTTTTTAAAGGGGTACTTTCACACTTTGGCTCATGTGCAAGCTGTAGCTTGGGTATAAAGTATATTTCTCACTTTCTTGCTGAATAAATTACCACACAGTAATCATACAAGCGAAATGACTGATCCTCAAATTTAATCAAAGATATCTACAGATTTGCAGAGAAAATGTTGAATTTAGTATCGACAGTGGAATTTCATATTCAGCCAACGGATTATATAGATTCTGGACACGCGCACAAGTCCTCTGCTCGCATCCGATTGGTTCCTAAACATTAATTGTCACTTAGCTTAGAAGTGCATGGTAGTCTAAACATATCGAAATTAAATGATTTCCAGTTGTAAGAAATATCACATCTGTAGGATTGTTTCTTTGCTTGACTGCTCGAAAAATGTTCAGAGGGAAAGTTCCCACAAGAGTCTTGAACTCGTCTTCCATAAATTTATAAACAATGGAATCGAAGGGTTAACATTACAGCTTGCATAGACTAGAGATAATAAATCATCCTCAGTTCTAAATTTCTTTGTTAAGGTTTCAGAAGTTACTGTTTGATTACAAATAAAATGGAAAATTAAAAACATGATTCGGTCTGGAGTATAATATAAAAGTAGCGTAATATTTCATGCATTAATTAAACAAACAGGAGTTATTGACCATCAGATAACCATACAAAGAGCGAACAGCTTGTAACAGAGGTAATGGACTGGACTCGTGGAATTGAGAAAAGGAGACCTCGTGTTCTTATAGAATTGTAACCTGCGATAAGGCGTCCCTAGACTGCAAAACAGTCGTTTTTGGTCGTTTCGGAAGGCGCGAAGCGCCGTAAGCGTGATCCTCGAGTGTGAAGCGCGCGAGCCTCACGCGCTCCAGACCTTTCGTTCGAATATGGACCCTCGCTCGCGTTCGCAAAAAATACGACTGTTTCGCAGTCTAAGGCGTCCCTTACTTTTTCTTTTGCGAAGGGAAGGACCCGCCGCTAAAAATAGAAAGGACGCCCTGATCGCAGGTTAATAGAATTGGAACAGTTTTCTTCGTAATACCTTTGCGATGTTTAATATCACGAGAAATGTTTATATCTGGCATCATCGCAATTCATCGGGCTGGCAATCATCGCAATTCTAATATGAAGAAAACTGTAAGGATTCAATTTTAAAGTGGAAACATGCGTTTTTAATTATATTACAATATGTTAACTATATTTCATTACATTAATTATATTTAATTATATTATAAATATGAGTCACTGGAATGCAAGGGGCGACAAAAGTAATCGAGACACTTTTAGAAAACGACGCCCTGCGACATTTAACCCCTCATATAAATGCATGCATTCAATATTGTAAAGTTGTTTTGGTCTGATCACATGTAAGATATAAATAAAAAAAACAAATTGTCTAGTGTGTATGTCTGTGCGTGGGGAGGTTGGGGACGGATTGGATAGGGAAATTTTTACAATCCAAGACGCTTGAAAATCAGAGAATTTTTTTCAACATGCTCTGAACACTAAAGAATGCCTTTTGATGAAAAGTTAGTTTACTCATATCACTCTTCACCAGGCAATATCGTAGAGGAAAATCCGCACAGATGAATCTAAACGAGACAGACTGATCGACTCCCAAAGAACTGAAAGGAAACTATTAATATTCATAATAGATATCATAATGAAAATTCAACCAAGAGCTATTTTCATGTTGCTGTGTTCAGGCTTTCATAAGAAGTTGCAGAAACATTTCAAAACTTCATTGACGAAAGACGAGATAAGAACTGACAGGAGCATATTACTAGTCATGGGCTCCTGGAACTGAATACTACTGTTTTAGGCGGGTTAGCATCTTTGACCCAGCAATAAAAGTTCCTATTACTACTACTACTACTACAGATTACCAACAAAACGCCCTCGCTTTTAGATATTATAATATATCTTCACTGAACAGAATGTAAAGGTTTTCAGACTTGGAATAACCTTCCGAATCACAAGGCCATCTCTAAATCGTTCAGCATCTTTTCAGAGAAATAACAACATTAGGAAATTGTCTTATGCAATAAGAAACTAAAAGAAGAATTTTGATTATTAACACATTCCGTGGTGCTGGCAACACGCGTGGTAATTTACGAGTCTTAATGTAAACCATGATAACCGAATGATTTGTAATATTGTAGAAAATTTCAAATATTGTAATATAATAGCTGAAGACTCCAGAAACGTCTGTTGAGATTCACTACTAGTGGTGGGCGCCCTTCTCAGAAGATCTCAGAACCAGACATCCTCAGAACTGAGCTGAGGATGGATGAAAAACTATGTTCTCAGGATAACAACAAGAACATATTCGACAGCAGAAGGTTTGTTCGACTGTACATTAAAGTTCGGAACTTGTACTACTTCTACTGATATTAAGACAAGCTGATTGCCTAAGTTGCTGACATGTTTGGGTTTATTGACCGTGGGAACTACACAGACCCCCTGGCATATGTTAGACAAAACCGGAAAGACGTACAGACAAAAATAAATAAATGATGACAAGTCGTTGAAAACTGTGGTCGAGTACGTCTAAACCGACATTAGCCATAACTTAAAATAAGCTTTCCTGGGGTTTTCAAAACTGCTCAAACAAAAACTATAACAGTAACTAGACAAAACAAAACAAAACCAAATATCAAAACCAATACAGGAAAAAATGTGTGGTGGGTGTGACACTGAGAAACCAGACTAACAAAGGAAAGAGTATAGACTACGAGTAGTCCCTCTTTCGCTTAGTCCCGGCTTGCGTGACGCGAAAGAAAACCGCGAAAAAAAATGGCCCCAAGATTTCACGCGGCCATTTTTTTTCTCGGTTCTTTCACGTCACGCACAACGGACTAAGCGAAAGAGGGACAACTTGTAGTCTAGAAAAAGTAAGAAATGGACAAATTTAGCTTGTCAACGATTACAATCTTGACTGAGAGCTCGACGGGATCTTTTCCTATATACCTACCATAAAATAAAGAAACAAAAAATCGCTAAAACTAAAATTAAGTAAACTTAATATCAAAGGGGCCAGGCAACTAAATTTGGGAAACCCATACAAGTCGTTATCTTGTATAATTTTATGTTTTCTATATAATTTTACCTTCAATGTTATGTGGTAGTCATATCTGTTTTTATTTATCTCGTTTATATAGGGTAACTTGAATGCTTTGTTTCTTAAATATAATGATACTAGTTTACTTAAGTCTTTAACCCTTTACTCCTCAAGAGTGACTTATAGATATTACTCTGTCCAACGGTAGACGATTTTACTCGTCAAAGGGAGGCCCTTTGGGGCTTAAAGGTTAATTCATTTGTAATGTTAAATTCTATTGCTCAAACTTCAGATGTCTTTTTGCTGGCTTTCAAAAGGAGTGTTAATTAATTACTGTGTTAATGGTCACCCAACTAGTTTTTGGGTGAGCAGTTACCGTGTTAAGTTTTTCCTTTCTTTTACATTACATTAAACGTGTCAGTTCAGTTCAGGTTCCACTGGTTTTCTTAAGGTGTTGCTTCTTAACTCCTTTCTCAAATTGTAATTAAATTTGATTAAAATAGCCATTATAAGAATAGAAAAAAATAAACACCGTTTTTCCCTATTTCCGGTCATTTGTTCTCAACTCCCGATATCTCGAACCTTTTTCAATTTCGCTTGAAGGTTCGGGTTATCGGGAGTCGACTGTGATTCAAATTAACCACACAAAAAGCCAAGGTTATAAGAAACCTTAAGTCGCAACAGGTTCTTGAGACCGCCGCAGTTGTTCGTTTCGTAAACGGTCGACGATGCCATTTTCGCGACACTTGAAAATTTTTTTAACTATCGACAAATTTTCTCTACTGAATTAAAGAAAAAGGAAGCTATGTAAACAACCACCCAGTATCGAACCCGGAACCTCTGTTTCCTAACATCCCTCTTATACCACTGTACCAGGTTGATCAGCCAAGTTCCGTAAAATTTAATTATAAAACGTGGCTTTCTTAGATATTTAAAAATGAAGTTGCCCCAAACAACAAATAAAAGTTGACCGCAAGCAAATCAGTGAGAATATGAACAATTAAGAATTTGGTGAGTGCTTTGTAACTCCATCAACAAATTATAACCAGGTTCTACCTTGTCCAGGCCTAACCTTAGTGGCATCCACTGTTAAGGCCCGTATACACAGTCGATTTTTGTCGCTTCAAATCTATGCAATTTTTGTCTCGATTAAGTTGCAACTTTAAACCAGGTGCGATTTTCAGTGCGATATGTCGCCGCGATATCGCAGGGGTTTCGGACATGTTTGAAACTTGTTGCAACTTTAGCGCGACAAAAATTGCATCGAGTTGCCGCGAAAAAAATCGCCTGTGTAAACGGGCCTTTAAAAATGGCATCGACGATGGGCTCCTGCATCGACCGTTTACGAAACGGAAATCAGCACCGCCGCCATGTTTCACGTCTCGCTGCATGCCCGAGGAGTTGAAAGGTGATAATGATGATGATAATGATAATGATAATGATAATGATGATGATGATGATGATGAAGATGAAGATGATGATGAAGATGAAGATGAAGATGAGGATGAGGATGAGGATGAAGATGAAGATGAGATGATAATGATAATGATAGATGAAGATGAAGATGAAGATGAAGATGATGATGAAGATGAAGATGAAGATGATAGTGATAGTGATAGTGAAGATGATAGTGATAGTGATAGTGATAGTGATAGTGATAGGTGACGGTGATGATGATGATGATGATAGTAAGAATAATAATAATTGAAATTGATATAGCGCAATTTTCTGTGACGAACAAGATCAAATGCGCTCTAAATTCGATAAAATGATTAAAAATGAATAAAACATACAAGTAACTCAGTAAGACTAATAAAATTACAAAGTGAACAATAACAATAGGCCATTTTACAGTTGTGTGCTTAGTTATCTGGCCATGAATGCAAGCGAGGCTGAAGGTGGCCTTGCTTTGATACAGACCTACTTTTCTTATGTAAACGCAAACTAGTTAGCATAAGCACAATTTGATTTACAGAACAAAAGCAGCAAGGTGAAGTTGGTCTGTATCAAAACAAGGCCACCTCTAGCCTCGCTGCTATTCAAAGGGCAGGTCACTAAGCGGACAACTGTAAAATGATCTATTTATAGCAAATTACCACTCCAACGTGTGGCCGCAAGGTTCGGATTTTAAGGCCGATACCGCACCTTCTCGGCCATTCGGCCACGCTACTTCCTTCGTTGCACATTAAAGTATTAGCGATCTGTTTTGTCTTCTAAGATCCGGCTCCAGGTGTATTCCAGTTTCAAGTAGCGGAGTTAAGAGTGTCAGAAGATTCAGGGATTGCGAGCATTGTAATAGAAAACATTGGCAATACAGCAATGTCTGCAGTTGTGAGGTATGAAATATGTACGCAAATTATAAATAAGACTATTTTGTTTTTTAACTCGGGCAAATTCGAAAAGAACCATTGCCGATTAGACAAAAGGAATGGCTTTTCAAAAGTTAGCTGCTTGATAGTATCAGATCGAACGACTTCAGATACTTTTGGAAGATTTTGCTACATATGATGCAGTCAGTCAGTAATAAACCATAACAGCACCCATTCTCCACCAATCAGAATTAAGCAGTTTTGATAATAACGTAAACAAAAAGACGTGGAAAAAACTCTCAATCTAGCCTGCGTAGCTGGCGGGATGCGTGAGCGTGCGAGCGGGCCACCATATTCCCTCGCGGGCAAACCCCGCGAGGAATTCGCAAGCGGCGAAGCCGCGAGTGAAATTCCCGCCTGCCACATTTGGTATGGTTTTTGCTTGCCGCCCACTTTTAGCACTTTTGATGCAACCTCGTTCCCAGGGTCTCTAGACCCTGGGAACGAGGTTGCTTTTGATGAATCAAAACAAATCAACCAGAGAACGAAGTGTAACATGAAACATGAAACTAAGCCGAACAATGGCATATACAACACGTAAAACAGTCAACAGACTTGCGTGTAAAGAGCTACATTTGAATCCTGTGGTAGCAGAACGATCAAAGGAGGATAAACCTATACATCGAGCGCCAGAAACATAAGCTTGATCAGATAGCGGCAAGAAACATGAAAAATTTTCTAGACAAGCATATAGCAGCTTTCTCGAAGTAAAGCACTTACGAAGGCAAACAGTTCTGATCACAGCCGGGTCCGGTGTCACAATATAAAATGCAAGTAAGCAACACGTTCACAAAAAACGTCATATCTTGTCCCTCAAAAGCAAATGCTTGGAGATTTTAAAACATATGTTGCAAAAGAAATGAGCCAAAAACACATGGCATATTACAGACAGAATTGCTCGCCGGAAAGGAGATATCCAGTAGCGAAGGTTCGCTTTTGGCAAACGTTTTGTGCCGAACATTTTGCGCAGTCCGCCGTCCGCCATCCGCCGTCCGCATCCTCCGTCCGCTTCCGCCGTCCGCTTCCTCACTTTACAGAGTCCCGAAGCGACATGTATACAACAGCGGAAATCATGCAGCCCCATGACCTCCAAGAAACCCCACGAATTTGGGCAGGCGGGAATTCAACTCGACTCTTCACCAATCCTCTCACGGCTTCGCCACTCGCGTTCTCTGCTTCGCAACCAAAACAAATGCACTCGCGCGCGAAATCCCGCTAGCTACGCAGGCTACTCTCAATCACTCTAGTAAAGTGTCGAAGTGTTAAGCGCTGCTGTACTCATAAGCATAAGTGAATGGAATAGGAACGTGTTAAGAATCGTAACTTGTAGTGGGACGGTAGGCTTTTTGCAGAGCCTGGAGCAGTTGACCACCCAAATACGAATCCATCACGTGGCAGGGAGAAGAATGTCAACCCGGAACCTCTTTATACCAATCCAGCGCCCTTGCTGCTAGGTCTAAAAACATTAACCTTATTTGCTTTTTCTTTTAGCGTCACTACGAGTGACTCGACAGCCAGAAACGGGTTAGACTACATCGGAGTATCTGGTAACCTGGTAGCTTTTGCACAGGGGGAGGCGACGAAAACACTTAATATTCCCATTATAAATGACGATGTAGAAGAGGGTGAAGAATCATTTTTGGTCGACCTTAAGCTCCATGGTCCATCTCGTCCAAGTGCTGCCTTAGGATCAAGGAATCAGATGGCGGTCATAATCGAGGATAATGATGGAGTGACCCAGGGTCTGTAATAATAAATCAATAAATCAATAAATCAATTAATTAATCAATCAATCAATCAATCAATCAACCAATCAACCAATCAACCAATCAACCAATCAACCAATCAACCAACCAATCAACCAATCAATCAACCAATCAATCAACCAATCAACCAACAAACCAACCAACCAACCAATAAAATTTATTTCAGTGTCAAATCTATTTAGCACTTTTGTGTTAATTGGGGACACGGTAGAAAATATTGCAATTACAATCAGTATCATGTAAACTATTAAGAATTCTAACTGGTGGCAGGCTGATCAGTTGGCTATTTACAGAACGCGGAGGAGAAGTTGAACTCGGGATAGCTTACAGAACAAGCGTAACTTCTTGCGTATTTTAGGCGAACAGTGCGAGGAAAGCGCGAAACGCGAGTCACGCGCGAGGGTAGGAGCGCGAAAAAATTAATGCGAGGGTTAATCCACCGTAAGGAAAAAGATGGCGACTGGTATATTTACGTATAATGCTTTGCGCACGAAAACTAAAAGAGCGTATAAAAACACAAAGAAAAATTGTAAGTCATTCAAACTCGACAAGGGCAATGCTGTTAGTATAGGAACTATTGCCGTTAAACTGCAGTGGGCTTAGTTTGGTTCGCAAGGTGTTGTGGTAAAATGTACAGCCGCCATCTTTTTTCTTACAGTGCATTTTTTCGCGCTCCTCCCCTCGCGCTCGCCTGGCTTTCGCCTGTGTTCGCCTAAAGTACCAAAAAAATTACGCCTGTTCTGCAGGCTAAACTCGCGACTACTTGAGAACAAATCCAGATAGTTGAAGGGTGGAGGAGTTGAATCATGGACCTCCAGATTCATGGGCGTAGCCAGGATTTTTCAAAGGGGGGGTCACACTGACTCATACAGAGGGTACTCATCAGTTTGTCAGCTGAATATTGTAGGTTGTTTGCTTACAAAAAGGCTTACAAAGGGGGGGGGGGTCACGGGCACCCCAGGACCCCCCCCCTGGCTACGCCCTTGAGATTTCAAGTCCGTCACACTAACCACCCGGCCAAGCTGCCTCTCTAATGTAAAGTATTGGTTGTAAAGGCGGTTGTGTTTATCCTTTCACATGATTTTCCCAGTACAGTGTACAGCTGAGTGTAGGAGATTTTTATAGCTTATGAAACCATTCTCTCGAAGAAACACGAAATGTTCAAAAGAACTGGAAAAACTACCGCATTCCTTCTTTCCCTTTAGATAGCTAGGTAAGAACCCAAAAAGTAAAGAAAAAATACATTTTACAAACTGTAATAAATAAATAAATCGACAGGAAAAATGGACTCAAAAAAACTCATGCAGCAACGTCTGGCGGCCTTTCCCTTTGAAAGAGCGGAGGAAAAGCACTGTCTAAGGTTGAAGGAGATCTTCAGCAACTGGTTCCTTGTTCGCGCAAGTCCATTTCTGTCAGTCTCTTCTCAGGGGGTAGCTACTTTGGGACCCGTTTCTCGAAAAGTCCGGAAACTCTTTCTGGATCGGAACTCCCATTTTTGATTAATTTTTCTAAAAACAGTATTCTGTATACGCCCGAAACTTCTTATTTGAAGAGAACCTCTATTCATATTAAGAGTATGTGGGATAAAACAGTTCTGTAATCATAACGTTTGAGATTTTGCTGCGGCGTCCCGAGCGCGAAAACATTTCGAGAGCTTCTAGAAACTGGCCCGAAACTAAAAAAGAGACAGTGTTTGTCACGCGACAGAGTGACAATACTGCCTCCCCATAGAGCGTGAAAGATGAAGACCGAATTGCTTAGGGGGTCTTGTTTGTTCGACTTGTTGCTCCCCTGCTTTTGTGTAATCGTGGTTAAAAAGGAGCCTGTTTGTCGAGATGGTTATCTCCATCGACCAAAGAATAACCTGGAAACCACTGACCATTAAGAGTTAAACATTTTCCCACCCATTTGTCGCACCGGAATTATCGAAACTTCTGGACCCCTTCAATCGCTGGTTGATACATCGGCAATTTTTCATATCTTTTCGTTGTCAAATTGAGTTTGTCTTCCCCGATTCAGTGTAAGCTGTTCAAGTAACGTAAAAAGCTTGTGCTGCAGACTGCAAAGATGAAATATACAGAACTTTGCATGTTTTTATGCCTATGGAATATGGCTCCTCACTTAGCTAAAGAATCTTTCCACCTTTATTATCAGTATTTATTCAAAATAGGCCTTTTGCAGTCTAAACACTTCTAATAATTGCATTCGCCTCGAGGCCTGGCACATAAAGAAGCATAAAGAAATGCTAATCGCGTGTTATAGTTGTGCGGCTCCCTTTTAATCATTGCCGAACAAAATATAGGACCAAAAGTTAAAAACTTGTATACTTGAAAAACCAAATAACGGTAGTCTATGAGGGTTCTTCAAGCTTGCCAACGCGACCTGCTATCAGACCATAACTCGAAATCTCAGGTATGATGCAGTTTGTTCTTCCGACAAACAACAAAGAAAAAACCGCCCTTTCAAGGAGCCAATGAATGGATTTCCGTCACGCTTTACTACATCCAGGTGTGCGACTTTAGTGACGCGTCCTTTGGTTGGGTCAGTCGGCGGTGAACTTGTTGGCGGTACCGAGTGTTGCGTTCTCAGTGCGATCTTACTGATTAGGAGAGAGAAATGAAGGCCCTCATAATACTCTGTGCCTCGTTTTGCTTTGCCTTAGGTATGGTATACTTTTAACTTTGCTATTTGGGATCGAAATTTGACGTTTGTCCCCGCGCTGTTCACAGTTGATTCCTAGCGAGTTTTCGATCGCGCGATCATCTCGGTAATGAAGCTTCGAGTAAATCTTTCCTCACTGCGCGCGGTAAAGGTAATTTCAGAAACGGTGGTAGCTTTCTAAAGTAAGATCCTCATTTTCTTTCGTAATCGCATGTGTTCAAATGCCAAATCTACACTACTAACTTGTAGGAGCTATTGTAGCGTGAAGCGATGAAAACGTCCAACTTAATTTTGTATCCAGCAGAGATTCTGTTTCGACCGGTTAGAAGCATTCGATTTAACATGGGGGTAATATTGATCTTGCAGAAAGCAGTAACTGTTTGTTAATACAGCTCGACAACTTAAACTTCATTGCAGTATTAGGTGGGGTCTTGCTGAGCTGCATAATAAATTTCAAAAGATTAATTTGCACATAGTTCATAATACGGTTGCCGTCTATGCTACCTGTTTTCCTTCTTATTTTTTGTCTCATTTTAAGATCTGTAACCGTAACTTACGTTTGTTTATCTTGCTCTGTTTTCGGTTTTAGTTTCAGGGTCTAACGGAGGAGGCAATATAACCTTGGACACCGAAGCCAGTAAGTGATTATTACACTCTGTTTTAAAAGTTATTTATTCAAAGATCATTTAATTTTGTAGCAATGTGGAAAGGTATATTCAATAGACAAATCCTAACAATAATATCACAGTCTAGGAATGAACACAGAGAGATAAAACAACAGACTTGATTTAGCTTATCTCACTTGCTTGTCTTTTGACTTCATAGGAATATAATGTTTCATTTTATTAGACATTGAAAAAATGCTATCCATTGTTGATTACACCATGTGCTCACAAACAATTTGAATGCATATTTTCCGTAACAAATGCCCATTCACGCATTTATCCTGTTTACTAAACGTTCTTACTCCCAAGCAACTTGGAAAGAACCATATTTTTCTCGGAGAATGTTGCTGTTGCAGTCGAGCGAGACAGTGGAGTCTAGAATGGTATTATGTGACTTTGCTCGGGGTCGTATATCAAGCATTTGAAGTATTTGTTGCCAATTTCATCAGGGAGGGAGTCGGTTGAGTTGTTTTTTTTTGTTTTGGAAGAAAGGCTCGGCGCTCTGAATTCGTACACAATTAAGAGTCCAAGAACGCTCCAGATTATTGAATTTGCAAGCAATCCTGGCCTGCGGACAATGCTAATTTTGCGGTCACGATATTTAGAGTTAACCAAAGATGCATAAAATCCTATTCAAATCAAAATCAAATCTTTATGTCTATTGATAAACAAAGACACTTTGTATATGATAACTCCATTGTTATGCAGCTCGCTCCAGACACCTTGATTATTCGCGTTGTGAAGCGACAAGCCGTGCTTCAGTTGCATTCGTACATTGATTTTAGTCTTCATAAACGCTCAGTGAATCCTTTGTAAAGTTAGAAGCAAAAAAACTGCCCGGGGGGGTACTCGATATAAATCTGGGTGGGGAGGTGCGGCCCGGCCCCTCATACCCTGACCCTGTTTAAGACAAATATCGTTGATTTTCCTACCCTGTTTAAGACAGAATTCCGATTTTTGATACCCTGTTTAAGACATAGATTAAAAATTGTGTGGCTTTCTTGTCGTGTAATCAATGGAAATTTAATGTGCCTGGTATCAAAGTCAATGGAAGTCAATATTAATTTACAAGAGCTTGTAAAAATTTTGCTGTTTTCATCCAAGAAAAGATATCCCATTTAAGACAAAAATTGATAAATCGATACCCTGATTAAGACAAAAAATGATAAATTCGATACCCTGTTTAAGACCAAAATCTCGAAAAAAAGATCAAAGATCAAAGTTACAAAAAATCAATTCATCCCGGAACAGCGCAAGCGAGTGGCAGCAATCGTGGTTTGTCCAGCCCTATTTCCATTCGTAATTAGCTTTCTATTATGCAAAAACTGTTCTTTGGATTTCGACTTTGTCGATCTTTAGTTATGTAGATGCTGCATTCACATGCACCTTTAAAAAAAGATAAGCACATAACTCCCAGCATTTTACTTGCCTGAAGTTAAAACCTTTAAAAAAACATGAAAGAATTGCCATCTTTGGGACTGACCCACCTGCCATAGTTTATTTTCCCTGCTTAGAGTTAAGTTTAGAGCGAAAAAATGAATATGTTTCTCATTGTTGCTACCTTTTATCAGAAATTATAATGGACAAAAACGCACAAAAAATATAATTCCATAATGCAAAATTTTGCAACCGAACATTTAAAGATCGCTTTCTGTGGAAGTAGACTGAGATAAAAATCTGCGGAGATGTGCGAAGTTACATATATTCAACATCATTGCTGAAAGAATGAAAACTAATTAACTCTATGTTTGATAAAAGTGTTGTTTTTTGTCACTGACTTGTATATCACGGTAAGACGTTTCGGCTAACTCTTAAGCCTTCATCCGTTGAAAAAACCGCTTGATGTTACTATGTCATCTCCTGACTACAATTACTCTATTTTTAATTAACTCTATCATGGCCGAGAGCTAAGCTTCAAGATAGGTAACACGCATGCGTATACTTAATGCATGAGAAGTTAGTGAGAGGTCTTGTAAAGAAAACTTTTGCAATGATCATCCGAGGCAATGTTCACGGTTAAATTCCCTTCTTTCTCCCTTCTAAAAGAAACGACAGAAACTAAACAAATGACAATTACTGAAGCAAGTTTCTCGGTTTGCCTCTTATTGGCAGTTGCCCTGTCCTCGAACTATCTTACTCTGTTATAACGTGTTTTTTATCAAGTATCTAGAAAGTTCTAAAAATAACTAAATGCTGGTAATAGTGAAACTGGTAACAGTGTTCAGCTTTTAATATTCTTCAACGTTCTGCTCCAGTCGATTAGACTTGAATTTTCAAGAATAAGAAATAAGTCACAACTAAAAGGATTTTGAGAATTCCTCATTTGATGAAGGCCGTGTATGACATGGAAAATCAAAAAACAACAACAACAACAATAACAACAAGGAACAAAACAGATTATTAATTGATTTCTTGTCAAATGTAATGAACAAATGGGTTACATGTGCTGACTTGACTAAGCCAAAAGACTGATAATGACGTCATTGGCTGGCTAACCAACTAAATGACTTACTGATTAATCAATGGATGGGTTTATCAAGTTATTTTGTTTCTTGCATGCAGGTATCGTAAACCTTAGGGATTTTATCCCCTAACTCCTCTTCATTTTTTCTTCCAGAAATAGACGTCGTTTGCATGGCTGACTACATTGAGGTATCACTCCAGTTGGCAGACTATCCTGGTCTTATTGTGAACGACTCTGTGCTTCACCTGAAAGACAAGGCTTGTGTCGCTGGTTATAAGGACGAGAACATGGTTAAGTTCACCTTTGGACTTGAAGCCTGCCTGACTGCACAAGAAGACGACGGCGATAAGATCTACTACATGAACAGTGTTTATCTCCAAGCTGATGAAAAAGCGGATGATGCAGCGATTACTCGTGAGCATATGGAAGTTATTCCGTTCAAGTGTGGATACGATAAGAAGACTGTAATCTCTAAAGTGTCCTACAGTCCAAGGAGTACTCTTGTCATAACAGATGCAGGTAATTTGGAAAATCGTTTTTTTGGGAAGACACAAATTAATCGCTGCTACTGACTGACGTGGGTTGCCTTGTTGTAGTTATATGAATCTGTTGATAAATTAGACGTTATATTTAAAACAGAGTTGTTTTCAGAGGCAAAATAGGAAGACAACTACAATTTACCATTAGTACTGGTTAACACGTTGCGGACGTTTAAAAGCATTCCCTTTTTTAAAAACATTAGAAACTTTGGAAAATGTTTTGTTTATCAAAAGCAAGCAAGGCGTGCATAGAAAAACAATTGATACAACTAGGAAGTAACCATTGTTTTGTTAGTTGTTTTCGGAAAAGAACCCAGAACCATTCAAACAAACGAAAATTGTTGATTAAAATAAGACACGATTTTCTTATGCTAGTGCACTTTTGACACATATTCGAATACAAATAGTGACGGTGTCTGATAGTTCTGTACCACTTTGTTTTCCATTTCTAGATGGGATTGGCAACTTTACATACAGCATGGACATGTACCAGGATGAGACTAACAGCGAACCCGTTACTGAATTTCCAAAGGAGGTTGGTCTGGGTCAGAGAATGTATTTTGGTTTCCAAGTGGAGTCTGGTGACTCGGAATTGGTTGTGTTCCCGGATCTCTGCAAAGCCACAGCATCGTCGAGCTTTGACTCCACTCCCGTCCATCTCATCATTGAAGACGCGTAAGTTGAAAAAATGTGTGGCTTCTTTACATATCGGTTATGTGTCATTTAAACTCCTCAGTAAGTCTTTGAAACCCTTCATTAGTCTATGAGCAAAAGGCTTAAACGAATCTCGCTAAAGCCGTTGAACACTTTCACTTCGGCATATTTGCAGTTTTGATGTTACTTTTAGGGGAAGCTCACTTCCGCGGGCATCAAACAACTGATCATTAAAGGGGCTCAGTCACGTTTGAAAAGCTTAGCACAACTTTTCAAACTCGTTGTTTGCAATCCGCGTCAATCTTCTCCATCCTTAACCATCCTTGTTCCTTTCTAGAGAGCTTCGTGACAACAGGTTCCTTTATGGTTTATTATCGTCTCTTTGATGTTTTTCTATCTTTACAAAGTGTTATTTTTAGGTTTCCTTCAATTTAACGGTTATTTTTTTTCGATGTTCAAAATAACTCAAGATGCCGTGACTGAGCCCCTTTAACTTACACTGAGCGAGGGAAATGAATAAAACTTTTCACTGCTATTTTTTTGTCTTCAGTTGCTCCCGGGATAACACCCTGGATTACCGGTACGAAAAAAGTGCCCAGCAGTTTTTCAATCTTGCCGCTTTTCGCTTCAAAGAAGGATACGATGATGTGTACATCCACTGCAAGATGACAGTTTGTCGCTCAGATGACGCTGGATCACGATGCGACAGAGGATGCGGCGATAACAGGAGGAGAAGGAGATCAACAGAGGAGGACATGAGTGCAGAGCTCTACATTGGTCCGTTGAAAACCAAGAAAATAACGAATGAGCCTGGTAAGTACTTTCGTCAGATAAACCGATTTATGGCGACGTTGTCATTTTTTTTTTATGTTTGCTTTTTGACAAGGAAGTAGGAAGTGTTGAAAATGTAAAATAAATGATACTTGGGACAGGGCTAACACAGAGAGTTACTCTAGTCTTAATTAAGCAAACGTTACGGTTTGCCTTACTGCGGTAAGTTCCATTGCCTCTGCCAAAACAAACATCTGCGAGAGCCGTCTTTCAAATGGTCTTAACTATCACAAAAGAAGTCTTGTTTGGCTCAGTTTGAGTGACATTAAAAGGTTTTCTGCGTATAAGAGCAACTTTTGTTGTGGTCATTTTGTTTTTTGTGCCTTCAGGATAGGTAGCATCAGTGTGGTGGATCTAGGGGGGGGGGGGGGGGGGCTTATTTTGGGTAAAATAAGAAGAAACGACAGAAGGGAGAAAAGCCAGCAGGGCAAGTGAATCAACCCCACCCCCACCCCCTCCCCCTTACTGAGCTCAAGGTCTGGATTCGCCACTGAGCATGTAGCCAAGGTATACCATCGAAAAACTGAAAACACCTTATCACTAGGAAGTGGAAGTCTGAAGCCGTGAAAATGTAAACATTTAACTATATCAATCTTCAATAAAAAAAAATTTTCAACACAGGAACTTTGTCGATAAACAGTTCAGATTTTGATTACTATTTTGCACTTGAATTAAAGGTGTCATAAATTGTTGTCGATAATTATTTCGAACATGATGCCGAAAATAATGTTAACAATTGAATTTTTTTATCTACCATCTTTTTCATCTTTATGAAGTAAATCTGCTCTAGGAAAATTTACCTCCGTAACGTTTTCGTAGACATGAGTGACTTTTGTAGAGTTTACCCTTCAGAGGGAAGGTTTGAAGTTGCTTTGAAGATGGGCTAAAGACAATTGTACAAACTTGTTACGACGATCAATTGAACTGTACAGTATCGACGTTAAGGTGATAGATAGGTTGGTCCGTGAAAGGAGCAGTAGTTTGTTTATGAACTTTAACCTCTTGGGAGGGTGGGGCAAACATTTATCAGTGTTTGGCAGGCTAGGCCTGGAGTAATCAGCCTCTCAATTACTGAGAGAGGGACTAATAAGTTGTTATCACTTACTGTTATTTTATGTTCAGAAGTTAAAAAAACACCCTCTGCTTTTCTCTCCACAGCTGAAAAGAACAGCTATGAGTCAGAATCTTCCTCCAACAGTAGCATGGTCATGATCGTGGCAATACTTGTCGGAGTGCTGGGAACTGTTGCCATCGGCCTCATCATCGCGGTAGTCATCATTAGCCGACGCCGCAACATCTTTGGAAAGGGCGGCTCACTCATTGTTGCTGAAGAAATGTAGACAGATTTGCGCGCGTTTAAGCTGTAATGTGTAAGAGAACTGAATCTTCCTCGCAATATCAAGTACGCCGAGATCAGAATGCTTCGCCTCACAGATCGCCGTTCAACCTCATATGTACATTTTTTTTTAGTTCACTTTTAAAACTACTTTTTATTTGGTGCACTAGATTTATTTAGGAAGAAGGTCGCAAGCAGTTAGCTAACTCGCATGTTACTTTACCTAAGTTATGTAGGTCATATGAACAGAACATGCTCAATTTAATTTTCGTTAATTGCACATCTAATCACCTTGAAAATAACTTTGGTAAAATGGCCCCTCTGTAAGTGATGATGATTTGACTTTTTTTAGACAATACAGCTTTATGAACCCGTTTCCCCCATCAGGAAACGCATTACCCTTTTTTATGGAAACTAAGGTTTTGCTCAAGCTGCTTTAGAACGGTCGTTATGGTTCGAACCATTAACCTTTTTTTCAGGGACAGTTACCTTTAATCGTTTGCTGAAACGTGTTCCATGAAACGCATCCCAAAAAGTCTACTGAAATGCTTTTGCTGTGAGGAAGTTTCATTGCAGATAGTCCCCACGCAATTCTTTGCTTTTTTGAGCTCCTCGGTAAAATTCGTAGATGTCTTGACTTGGATAAATGGGTGGGGGTGGGAGGGTGGCCAGATTGTGATAAGGAGGAATAAAAGAAAAATGAGAAATTAAGAAAAATGGTCGAGTTGCTCTAAGAGAGCTTGAGCAAAACAAAGCTTTTTTAATAATATTTTGCAATATAAGCTTTAAGAAGTTAACTTGCTTTTGGTGGGTTAAGGGGTAAGAGGAATGCATGCTCTTTCTATATTCAAGCTGTACTACGATAAGGGAGAAATAAATACTTTTTCTCCTCGCTAACCCCGATGACTGAGGCACGTTATTCTTTATTTTAGCCAAAGGCAAGGTCACTCGTGCGCAAAAACCGGGCACCACAAGTCCGTGACTAAAAATCTTGTTTGTTAGCCCATGCATGTTCGTTACCAAAGTAGTTCAATTCAGTAAGCGAGAAAATAAAATTATTTGCCTGGGCGTTCATCCTTGCTAAAAACAATAAGGTGCAACATAACCTTTGTCATTAGTAGGCCGTTAGCAATCTTAACAAGTCTTCGAGTAACAGATTAACTTTATTCAGATTTTAAGTTCTTGTGGAGCATTTGCTGTGTTCCACCCACTTGCAGATTTTTGATCCGTAGGCTTCTTGGAAGTTACTTACAGAGTTCAAAATTGCCTTCAGAGGCCTCCATCCTATTCCTTCACTGTAAACCCAGAGTTATGGCGGATTAATTGATTCGGTTTGCCAACCAAACTTTACCACTTCATAAATTTTTTCGCTTAAATTTATCTCTTCTGGGTCTTTTGGAAGCCAGCAAGCAAGAGAAGAAATTCAACCAAGCTCTAGAGATACTTATTGTAACATGGATATATATGGGTGATACCTTTGAAGACCCTTTGAAACCGTTCATCGAATTCTAACAATGTATAAATAGCTCCTAAGAAGCCCAGCGAGGATAACTTGTACGGTTAATTAATCACTGCCAAAGTGAATCCGAATAAAGTATATTCTGTTTTCTTAAATGCGCGAAATTTGTTTTAAGTCCTTGACTACCATTGTTGTTGAACTCTCGACAGGCGAAGGTTGTTATTAAGATCCTTATTGTCCTCCGCTGCCCAATGGCCTTATCGAGTCCCCACCCAATCTTTCGCCAAGTTACTTGCACTTCCTTATTTACCTGACTTTTTGGAAGTTTGGTCGGTGTAGGCTGGCAACCATTGTCCTCCCTCACCCATCTAAAGGAAACTAGCTGGGTTTTTTTTGTGTGTGGAATTGCACCACACGCACAAACATTTTCCGAGCATGAGAATGATGAGATTTTGAAAGCGACATGACTTCGTTTACCTCTCCTTGGCTACGTTTCCGCCTGCTTCAGGACCATCAGGGACTGACATGATAAAATCCTACACAATGCAAAATTCAAACGTTTTGTTGGTCTCTTTTTGCTGGCTGAGTTGACTTTTTAAAATTCCCTTAGTATAGGTCAGTGTATAGATTAACCCAGTGCTCTCTTTGCGCAGGATGGCTCTAACTGAACGAGAGCAATATACATGTTTTTTTTTCAGTGAAAATACCGGTGCAAATTCAATCAAGAAGCACATGGGAATAGTACCAGCTTGTAGCTGCCTGTATGGGAAAAGCTTGCTTTCGCGTGTTGTTAAAAGGATAAATATTATCGCTGGTATGATTTGTTAGAATTTACCATAAACTTTATATCATAAACTTCTAAGTATATCACTGGAGAACTAGCACGTTTGTGTACGTCAGGTTGAGCTTTGTCACGCTAGATTTACCCCGAATATCGTTGCAAAATAACAAATGGCTCAATTGTATCCATTGTCGTCTTTTTCAACAAAGGATAAGTCTTCGCCTAAATGGCGCTTTTTTCCTATCGCCACGTGCAATCTTCGTTTACAACTGGAGTCGTAGACTCGTGGTCCGGTATAAGCAGTCACCTTCACAATAGGCAATGGATATCTTTAGTTTCAATTCTGAGGTCTGAACCATTTTCACTGACAGCGTCTTCATCGTCTTATTTTTTTGGCACCAATGCTAAAGTGGTGCGGTCCGTGATAGACTATTGACTGGTGCGAATAAGAGAATAGCTGGATGTTAGCTCAGTTATTCCTGCGCGCGTGTGTAACTTTTGACTAAAAAAGAAAATTTGGGAAAAGTCCTGCCTTCATTTGGAGAGCCGCTAGCGCGTTCAAACAAACTCGGAACTCACTCTGGATAATTTGCATAGATTACCTGTGTTTAGGTATCTCCTTTCGTGTCAAAAACACATAATTCAGCGGTAACCTTAGTGTAAACATTCAAAGCTAATTTTACAGATTCGGTCTGCAGGAACCAGAGACAGTCCCGCATTTAATAACCCAGTTTTTCTTGTTTTGCGGTTTATTGAAGTAAAACATGGAGACCGTTAAGTGTGAATTATCACAGGGGCGTTCACAAGGACACCTCAAACTGACAATCCGAAAGCGTGGTGCAATTAGAACAAAAGACGCAAATAGTGAACTAAGATTGAATGACATCCTTTGTTCCTGTTGTAATTATTCATTTATGAATTGACTGGATCTTTCATAGCACATGGATGCAAGATGCCACTTTCATCACAATGTGCTAGCCGCCATACTCCATAATAACTGTAATGTGATATCGAGTGCCACTCAAATGTTTTCTGCGGTAATGCAATGCGTTTGAATGAACGA
>JAHPZR010015463.1:0-7500 GCA_019787425.1 Platygyra sinensis | reverse complement strand
CAAAGTCCTATTGTTTGTGATCAGTCTGAGTCTGTTACTTGTAAAATACTTTAACATTATCACGGACGGTCTTTTCCACATTTGAGCAGAAATTACACCACGTTTATAACATTATGATGTACTCAAATCGTTTAGCACCGCACCCTGAAGGCGAACGTCGCCATTCAGAAACTTTAGGATAATAGAACCGCCTTTCCTTTTTTAGCTTAAACATGCAAATTACTACCCACAAAGAATGCGAACCATGTGAGCAGAACTTAGTTTCAAACGGTTATAGTAATCTGTTTCAAGGAGTGTTTGTCCGGTGTCTTCAGTGTAGCTGCAGTTTGTTCTTGAGATAAATGGCGACCTTTATCAAGACGTTCTGTCACGACAAGCCTTGGTTACTGGTGTAATAATGTTTTTGGTTAATGCTGAAGAGATTGAAAAGTGATTTAATAGTGTTTATACTCATACGTACACATACACAACAATTGCACGTCTGAATATGAGCATTCGTAAATAAAAAAGAGAAAACTATGGTCGAATCTCTCTTCACCGAGACCTTTGCCGGATTAAATTACAAATTTTACTGGGAATGTTTTTTTTCGAACGTTGGAAAACTCGACGTTAAAATTATTTCTTAATCTACACACATCCATACCTGCAGTGTTTCCTTCTGCTTCGTCTAGAAATGGTACGCAAACTGCACCTAAAACGAGCAACTTTGACAACAGTAGCAACTTCATCCTCAACCCAGGTTACCTGAGGGGGTCAGCTCAGAACTCGCGTGATGCGAACTGATTTACTTCGTTGATAACAGCGTCCGCAGACTGACTTGTCGCTAAAAGTCCGCCTATATGGTTCCGTTTGACCGATCAAAAAACAGAGATGTTGAATATTCTAGACTAGATTTTAGCATGCGGCCACCCCAGTGCACTGCGTGATCGTTCTATGCTCGTTCATTCAAACGCATTGCATTACCGCAGAAAACATTTGAGTGGCACTCGATATCACATTACAGTTATTATGGAGTATGGCGGCTAGCACATTGTGATGAAAGTGGCATCTTGCATCCATGTGCTATGAAAGATCCAGTCAATTCATAAATGAATAATTACAACAGGAACAAAGGATGTCATTCAATCTTAGTTCACTATTTGCGTCTTTTGTTCTAATTGCACCACGCTTTCGGATTGTCAGTTTGAGGTGTCCTTGTGAACGCCCCTGTGATAATTCACACTTAACGGTCTCCATGTTTTACTTCAATAAACCGCAAAACAAGAAAAACTGGGTTATTAAATGCGGGACTGTCTCTGGTTCCTGCAGACCGAATCTGTAAAATTAGCTTTGAATGTTTACACTAAGGTTACCGCTGAATTATGTGTTTTTGACACGAAAGGAGATACCTAAACACAGGTAATCTATGCAAATTATCCAGAGTGAGTTCCGAGTTTGTTTGAACGCGCTAGCGGCTCTCCAAATGAAGGCAGGACTTTTCCCAAATTTTCTTTTTTAGTCAAAAGTTACACACGCGCGCAGGAATAACTGAGCTAACATCCAGCTATTCTCTTATTCGCACCAGTCAATAGTCTATCACGGACCGCACCACTTTAGCATTGGTGCCAAAAAAATAAGACGATGAAGACGCTGTCAGTGAAAATGGTTCAGACCTCAGAATTGAAACTAAAGATATCCATTGCCTATTGTGAAGGTGACTGCTTATACCGGACCACGAGTCTACGACTCCAGTTGTAAACGAAGATTGCACGTGGCGATAGGAAAAAAGCGCCATTTAGGCGAAGACTTATCCTTTGTTGAAAAAGACGACAATGGATACAATTGAGCCATTTGTTATTTTGCAACGATATTCGGGGTAAATCTAGCGTGACAAAGCTCAACCTGACGTACACAAACGTGCTAGTTCTCCAGTGATATACTTAGAAGTTTATGATATAAAGTTTATGGTAAATTCTAACAAATCATACCAGCGATAATATTTATCCTTTTAACAACACGCGAAAGCAAGCTTTTCCCATACAGGCAGCTACAAGCTGGTACTATTCCCATGTGCTTCTTGATTGAATTTGCACCGGTATTTTCACTGAAAAAAAAACATGTATATTGCTCTCGTTCAGTTAGAGCCATCCTGCGCAAAGAGAGCACTGGGTTAATCTATACACTGACCTATACTAAGGGAATTTTAAAAAGTCAACTCAGCCAGCAAAAAGAGACCAACAAAACGTTTGAATTTTGCATTGTGTAGGATTTTATCATGTCAGTCCCTGATGGTCCTGAAGCAGGCGGAAACGTAGCCAAGGAGAGGTAAACGAAGTCATGTCGCTTTCAAAATCTCATCATTCTCATGCTCGGAAAATGTTTGTGCGTGTGGTGCAATTCCACACACAAAAAAAACCCAGCTAGTTTCCTTTAGATGGGTGAGGGAGGACAATGGTTGCCAGCCTACACCGACCAAACTTCCAAAAAGTCAGGTAAATAAGGAAGTGCAAGTAACTTGGCGAAAGATTGGGTGGGGACTCGATAAGGCCATTGGGCAGCGGAGGACAATAAGGATCTTAATAACAACCTTCGCCTGTCGAGAGTTCAACAACAATGGTAGTCAAGGACTTAAAACAAATTTCGCGCATTTAAGAAAACAGAATATACTTTATTCGGATTCACTTTGGCAGTGATTAATTAACCGTACAAGTTATCCTCGCTGGGCTTCTTAGGAGCTATTTATACATTGTTAGAATTCGATGAACGGTTTCAAAGGGTCTTCAAAGGTATCACCCATATATATCCATGTTACAATAAGTATCTCTAGAGCTTGGTTGAATTTCTTCTCTTGCTTGCTGGCTTCCAAAAGACCCAGAAGAGATAAATTTAAGCGAAAAAATTTATGAAGTGGTAAAGTTTGGTTGGCAAACCGAATCAATTAATCCGCCATAACTCTGGGTTTACAGTGAAGGAATAGGATGGAGGCCTCTGAAGGCAATTTTGAACTCTGTAAGTAACTTCCAAGAAGCCTACGGATCAAAAATCTGCAAGTGGGTGGAACACAGCAAATGCTCCACAAGAACTTAAAATCTGAATAAAGTTAATCTGTTACTCGAAGACTTGTTAAGATTGCTAACGGCCTACTAATGACAAAGGTTATGTTGCACCTTATTGTTTTTAGCAAGGATGAACGCCCAGGCAAATAATTTTATTTTCTCGCTTACTGAATTGAACTACTTTGGTAACGAACATGCATGGGCTAACAAACAAGATTTTTAGTCACGGACTTGTGGTGCCCGGTTTTTGCGCACGAGTGACCTTGCCTTTGGCTAAAATAAAGAATAACGTGCCTCAGTCATCGGGGTTAGCGAGGAGAAAAAGTATTTATTTCTCCCTTATCGTAGTACAGCTTGAATATAGAAAGAGCATGCATTCCTCTTACCCCTTAACCCACCAAAAGCAAGTTAACTTCTTAAAGCTTATATTGCAAAATATTATTAAAAAAGCTTTGTTTTGCTCAAGCTCTCTTAGAGCAACTCGACCATTTTTCTTAATTTCTCATTTTTCTTTTATTCCTCCTTATCACAATCTGGCCACCCTCCCACCCCCACCCATTTATCCAAGTCAAGACATCTACGAATTTTACCGAGGAGCTCAAAAAAGCAAAGAATTGCGTGGGGACTATCTGCAATGAAACTTCCTCACAGCAAAAGCATTTCAGTAGACTTTTTGGGATGCGTTTCATGGAACACGTTTCAGCAAACGATTAAAGGTAACTGTCCCTGAAAAAAAGGTTAATGGTTCGAACCATAACGACCGTTCTAAAGCAGCTTGAGCAAAACCTTAGTTTCCATAAAAAAGGGTAATGCGTTTCCTGATGGGGGAAACGGGTTCATAAAGCTGTATTGTCTAAAAAAAGTCAAATCATCATCACTTACAGAGGGGCCATTTTACCAAAGTTATTTTCAAGGTGATTAGATGTGCAATTAACGAAAATTAAATTGAGCATGTTCTGTTCATATGACCTACATAACTTAGGTAAAGTAACATGCGAGTTAGCTAACTGCTTGCGACCTTCTTCCTAAATAAATCTAGTGCACCAAATAAAAAGTAGTTTTAAAAGTGAACTAAAAAAAAATGTACATATGAGGTTGAACGGCGATCTGTGAGGCGAAGCATTCTGATCTCGGCGTACTTGATATTGCGAGGAAGATTCAGTTCTCTTACACATTACAGCTTAAACGCGCGCAAATCTGTCTACATTTCTTCAGCAACAATGAGTGAGCCGCCCTTTCCAAAGATGTTGCGGCGTCGGCTAATGATGACTACCGCGATGATGAGGCCGATGGCAACAGTTCCCAGCACTCCGACAAGTATTGCCACGATCATGACCATGCTACTGTTGGAGGAAGATTCTGACTCATAGCTGTTCTTTTCAGCTGTGGAGAGAAAAGCAGAGGGTGTTTTTTTAACTTCTGAACATAAAATAACAGTAAGTGATAACAACTTATTAGTCCCTCTCTCAGTAATTGAGAGGCTGATTACTCCAGGCCTAGCCTGCCAAACACTGATAAATGTTTGCCCCACCCTCCCAAGAGGTTAAAGTTCATAAACAAACTACTGCTCCTTTCACGGACCAACCTATCTATCACCTTAACGTCGATACTGTACAGTTCAATTGATCGTCGTAACAAGTTTGTACAATTGTCTTTAGCCCATCTTCAAAGCAACTTCAAACCTTCCCTCTGAAGGGTAAACTCTACAAAAGTCACTCATGTCTACGAAAACGTTACGGAGGTAAATTTTCCTAGAGCAGATTTACTTCATAAAGATGAAAAAGATGGTAGATAAAAAAATTCAATTGTTAACATTATTTTCGGCATCATGTTCGAAATAATTATCGACAACAATTTATGACACCTTTAATTCAAGTGCAAAATAGTAATCAAAATCTGAACTGTTTATCGACAAAGTTCCTGTGTTGAAAATTTTTTTTTATTGAAGATTGATATAGTTAAATGTTTACATTTTCACGGCTTCAGACTTCCACTTCCTAGTGATAAGGTGTTTTCAGTTTTTCGATGGTATACCTTGGCTACATGCTCAGTGGCGAATCCAGACCTTGAGCTCAGTAAGGGGGAGGGGGTGGGGGTGGGGTTGATTCACTTGCCCTGCTGGCTTTTCTCCCTTCTGTCGTTTCTTCTTATTTTACCCAAAATAAGCCCCCCCCCCCCCCCCTAGATCCACCACACTGATGCTACCTATCCTGAAGGCACAAAAAACAAAATGACCACAACAAAAGTTGCTCTTATACGCAGAAAACCTTTTAATGTCACTCAAACTGAGCCAAACAAGACTTCTTTTGTGATAGTTAAGACCATTTGAAAGACGGCTCTCGCAGATGTTTGTTTTGGCAGAGGCAATGGAACTTACCGCAGTAAGGCAAACCGTAACGTTTGCTTAATTAAGACTAGAGTAACTCTCTGTGTTAGCCCTGTCCCAAGTATCATTTATTTTACATTTTCAACACTTCCTACTTCCTTGTCAAAAAGCAAACATAAAAAAAAAATGACAACGTCGCCATAAATCGGTTTATCTGACGAAAGTACTTACCAGGCTCATTCGTTATTTTCTTGGTTTTCAACGGACCAATGTAGAGCTCTGCACTCATGTCCTCCTCTGTTGATCTCCTTCTCCTCCTGTTATCGCCGCATCCTCTGTCGCATCGTGATCCAGCGTCATCTGAGCGACAAACTGTCATCTTGCAGTGGATGTACACATCATCGTATCCTTCTTTGAAGCGAAAAGCGGCAAGATTGAAAAACTGCTGGGCACTTTTTTCGTACCGGTAATCCAGGGTGTTATCCCGGGAGCAACTGAAGACAAAAAAATAGCAGTGAAAAGTTTTATTCATTTCCCTCGCTCAGTGTAAGTTAAAGGGGCTCAGTCACGGCATCTTGAGTTATTTTGAACATCGAAAAAAAATAACCGTTAAATTGAAGGAAACCTAAAAATAACACTTTGTAAAGATAGAAAAACATCAAAGAGACGATAATAAACCATAAAGGAACCTGTTGTCACGAAGCTCTCTAGAAAGGAACAAGGATGGTTAAGGATGGAGAAGATTGACGCGGATTGCAAACAACGAGTTTGAAAAGTTGTGCTAAGCTTTTCAAACGTGACTGAGCCCCCTTTCAACTTACACTGAGCGTAGGAAATGGAATAAAACTTTGTTCCACTGCTATTTTTTGTCTTCAGTTGCTACCCGGGATAAACACCCTGGATTCAGCAGAACTATTTATGGTTTCATTTCGTTACCGCTTATTCGCCCCGCACTCGTTGTCGTATACGGAAAAAAGTGCCAGCAGTTTTTCAATCTTGCCGCTTTTCGCTTCAAAGAAGGATACGATGATTGTGTACATTCCACTGGCAAGATGACAGTTTGTCGACTCAAGATGACGCTGGATCACGCGATGAGACGACAGAGGATGCGGCGAGAGCAGGAGGAGTAAGGAGAGCAACCAGGGAGGACAATGAGTGGCAGAGCTCTACATTGGGTCCGGTTGAAAACCAAGAAACGTAACGAGATGAGCCTTGGTATAGAGACTTTGCGTCCAGATAAAACCGAATTTATGGCGACGTTGTCATTTCGTTTTTTATGTTTGCTTTTTGACAAGGAAGTCGGAACGTGTTGAAAATGTAAAAAAAATGATACTTCGGAGGCAGGGCTAACACAAAGAGAGTTACTCTAGTCTTATTAAGCAAAGTTACGGTTTTGCCTTACTCGGTTAAGGTTCGCAATTGCCTCTGCCAACACAAACATCTGCGAGAGCGCTGTCTTTCAAAATGGTTCCACTCATAAACTATCACAAAAGGAAGTTTGTTTGGCTCAGTTTAGTGACATAAAAGGTTTTCATGGTTATTTAAGGAAAAAACACAGCAACTTTTGTTGTGGTCATTTGTTGTTGTGCTTCAGGATATGGTAGCATCATGTGGGGATCTATAGGGGGGGGGGGGGGGGGGGCTATTTTGGGAGTTAATAATAAGAAGAAACGACCAGAAGGAGAAAAGAAAGCCAACAGCAGGGCAATGTGAATCAACCCACCCCCACCCCCTCCCCACTTACTGAGCTCAAGGTCGGAATTCGCCACTGAGCATGCTAGAGCAAAGGATACCATCGGAAAAACTAAAACCACCTTATACACTAGGAAAGTGGAAGTCTGACGAAGCCGGTGTGAAAATGTAAACATTTGAAAATATATCAATCTTCAATAAAAAAAGAAATTTTCAACACAGGAACTTTGTCGATAAAATCACAGTTAGATTGTGATTACTATTTTGCCCCGTGAATTAAAGGTGTCATAAATGTGTCGATAATTATTCACGAAATTGATGCCGAAAATAATGTTTAACAATTGAATTTATTTTATGTTCTACACCATCTGTTTTCATGTTTATGAAGTAAATGCTGACTTAGAAAATTTACCTCCGTAACGTTTTCGTAGACATGACGATGACTTT
>JAHPZR010015457.1:0-37599 GCA_019787425.1 Platygyra sinensis | reverse complement strand
ACATGGCAAATTATAGAGGTGTCAAACTCTACGAAGCAACACGCAGATAACAGTGGTAATCATGCAGACCTATGACCTCTTAAAATTTCCCATAACACGATCTAATGGCTCTATTTTCTCCTTACAAAACATTACGAAGTGCCCTTCATAACAAGAGTGAAGCGACAAAAAAGGTCGAGAGACCGAAAAGAAAACGGCAAATGTACAAATGCCACAAACCGTAGGAGTCGTGTAGGCCTGTCAAGTGCATTTTACACACTCCACTTCTGTAGGTAAACTTGGCCGAACCCAGGATGTTGTGTAACGCATTTCGGCTTTGTGCCAACTTCTTCAATAATCATTTCGCTGGACAGGCATTCCACGCACTCTTCTATCTCCAAACAGCACTGAAATTCGTTCAGGTTCTGTAGGTACTCAGAGCTGCATTCACCACAGTTGCACCTACAGAAGAACCAGCGGTAAGTGTAATCGATGTATAAGAACCCGACATAATGAAGCAAACGTGCAAACGCTCTAGGTCTGACTCACCACGAATTTACGGGTTCTTTTCCCTCATAATGGTCCTGAAGCTTTCGTTCGAATTCAGCTTGGGTCTCTTGCTTTCGTTGATACTCAGAAACCCACTCTTCAGTCGCTATCAGCTCATCTTCATAGGGCTTATACGTGTCTGCGTCCAGCTCTGTTAGCGAGGCGGCATTCACTTCCCCTATAGTCGCTTCCTTGACTTAAGTATTTTCATAGCAGGGAATGAAATTTCCGAATCGTCGGAATCGTAGCTCCTTTCGGAATTGGAGTAAATTTCTGACATTTTGTCGCAGATAGCTAGCTAGAAACCGAAGAGCACAAGACGGTTAATCACTCCAACTCGCTATTTGTGTCCTATTTCTTTCTTGTGTTATGTTGTGTTGTTATCGCCAAGATACCGGGTTGACGTCACACATCTTGCTACTGCCAGTCCTCTTAAGGCGCCTTTTTTACTTCGAAAACTGTGATTTCGATCGCGTTTTAAAAATCGCGAATAACTTCAAATCCAATTCTGCTGCTTGTTTTTTCTTGTATTTGATGTCTACTTTTAAGAAAGAGAGAATTTGGCTAAGGGTGATAGGCACTTTAAAAGCACACAGCCTTACTAGCATTTGAAACCTGACAATGGCAGGGGAGAAGGCAAGAAATACTATACCCTATTGGGTGGCACATCACTATATGCACTATACTCCCCCCCCCCCCTGACAGCCTTTATGACTGACGATACCCCATATACCGACCATCGGGAGCTGGATAAGTTTGTCGTATCATGGTCACAACACAGGAAGGTAAAATTCTGCAATTTCCACGGCCAAGCTTTCCATACTTCCACAAAGTGTACTGTCTACAGGCAGCCTTTCGGTAACTTTGTGTTGAGTAGCCTGGTAAGTCTGCGCGAATGTCACATCTGGCCCTGATGGCCAACACTAAAACACCCCTTGTCCAAACAAACGTTGTTGAACATGACATACGAAGTTACACACAATCTATTCCGGCAACATACATTTTCTCGCTCGTCCTGCATCCTCCTGCACACTCTACAAATACACCACGAGTCTTCTTTGTTTTCTGGTTCGGGAGGCTCTGACTGTGGATCACTGACACTTGCAAGTAAATCCCTTGCGTATTCTAAACTTCCCACACGTATAAGAAGTTTTTCTTTTTCATCTTGGGATAACGCTTTCACAAAGTCCTATCGAACAAGACAGCAACAGAGTTTTAACTACAAAGTTATATCAACAGTGTCCATAACTTGTGAAACATGCAAGTTTGTAATTTACCTGTATTTCATTCTGAGAGTTCTCTACCGCTCTCTGATGGCGAGCGTATGCACTGGGTTTCTATTCACGGACTGCACTTCAACAGCCCTATTTTTACACGTTTTCTTCGTCCCACATTGACAGCGAGTTGTACATTTCGCGTCAGCATTTCGACAAGGGCAGCCTGTAGACCTCGCAGTTCTCTTTCGGCTACATGTTGTTTTACAGTTGCAAACCTGTAACAAATCAGTCTTGTCAGTTTTAGTTGGACATTGAAATGGGAAGAGACGAGTATACACAAGCATATACTCTAGACGAACGCAAAGTTTGAATTTCTTACCACACGATCAACAACGCTGCAAAATTCAGCGACATCTTCCTCACGTCTAGCGGTGGCTCCATTAAAGTGCCTATGAAGTAAAAAATACTTGCTGCTTATTTGAAAGGCTTTTCAAAGTAAAGAAGAATGGCGTTTACCTTTTGGGAATACCTTTTTTCTTTTTAGAGATATTTACGTTTTTGTATTATGCAAATGACGACAGTGATGACGTCATAGGTGGTTCCACTAAAACAGTACAACACTCAATAGAGAATATCTCCAGAAATATTGGATCGGTGTTCTTCAAACTTGGCACCAGAAAAGTACATCACAAAAGAAACAGAATGACACCTACTATGTGTGCCATGGCAACACTCTCGGTCCAGTCTCTTTCTGTGAAAAACCAAATATCTCCATTTGCAATCTTTTAAAGTGGGACAGAGGGCCTAGCTCAGCACACAAATGGTTCCCATATTGTCTTAACTATCCTCATTAGATTGTTGTGGGTGGATGATCCTTGTTTAGGGTAAAATCTGGCAATTTTAGTCTTAATTAAAACAAGACGAGCGGAATAACTGTTGTCATGGCAACGACACAACAGGTGTCATTTTGCTTCCTGATGCCAAGTTTGAAGAACACCGTTTTAATATTTCTAGAGATATTCTTGATTGAGTGTTGTACTGTTTTAGTGAAACCACCTATGACGTCATCACTTTACTCACAAAAACGTAAATATCTCTAAAACGAAAAAAGATATTTTAAAAAGAAAAACGCTATTTTTCTATACTTTGAAAGGCTTTTCAAATAAGCAGCAATTATTTTTTATTTCATAGGCACTTGAACATTTTGGCCTGTAACAATCGGTGAGCCATAAGCATTTAACGGAACGCTTTCCGTACCAACATGTCTTTCGCTTATTTCTTCCCCAGTGATGTCTAATGCTTGTTCACCTGATTCCACATCCATGTTTCATTGAATTCTCCAAGCCAAGAGTTTTCCCTCGCGGTAAAATAAGACCTGATGCCCAAATATGGCATGAAATCTTGGGGTTGCCCGGATGAAAACCATAATAGAAGCATGCATTGCAAACTGAGTGGGCCAGATTCTTTAAGTACATAATATGATTCCCAGAGGGCCTTAATTTAAACTATAGCCCCAATGCATTAAAAGTAAAACACATAGCACCTCAGGACTGGCCACATGGATGGAAGAGGTTCTGTTTATGGGCCTTCCTGATATGATATTGTCAGACTCCAAGCCCAAACACCCAGCCAACTTTTATTGGTGTGTCTGAAGTATCATTTTTTTTAGCTAGCAAAGGTGGCTGTGGACACAAAAACTGTGGGGGCTCCCCAGGCCATGTCCAAAAAATATGACCTCTCTTCCTTAAATCCTTGATACCCCAAGACTGTACATTGCATTAAGATTGAGTGAAATATAAATAGGTACATGTATAACAATAATCACTTCAAAACTTATCATCAACCCATTGCCCTTGCAAGCACAATTTGAAGAAAAAAGGTTATTCTTATCAGTTAATTCACCTATGTACAAATGAAGCACTAATAACCATGCCTAATGCACAAGCAAACAGACATAAGTGACAATTACCATTGAATTGATCAGCAACAGAATTGAAATGGTCTGCTTCCTTAACTATGAATTTCAAACCTGCTTTTAATGTCAAGTCAGACCTCCTTCCTGGGCAAGATAGCAGTTGTGAAGAATGTAATTCTTTTTTATAGTTTCAGTGCCATTGTCAAGTTCCCATGTCAAATGCGTGTGCCCCTTCTTCAAGTGCATGCGTCGGTGGTAAGGCCATCAAGTCATTCTCTGCTTATCGTAAATGGGAAGGACATCAGTGGAAAGAGCGTGTATCTAAGACAGCAGTAAAAGATAAAGAAGAAGAAGTGGTAATAGCAATTGGCCTAATGGAATTTAATGAAAGAGTCAAAGCAGAAGCCAGTTAGAGGGACACGAGTGATGCTTCGAACATCTAAGAGAGCTCCATATGCTGATATCTGTACCCAGGCAGAGGCCAAGTTTACAGCCTTTCATAGCAATTGTTACAAAGGGGGAGAAGAATACAGATTATTGTATGAGAGTGGCAAGGATGCCCAGTTTCTACCTGGAACAACAGAGTTCTTCAGCCTCAAAAGATACAAAGAAGAGATTGGAAAGGATTATAAGAGCATTGTGCTGTACCTATGTACAAATGAAGATCTAAATGCAAGTGAAAATCCTGATACTGATTGGGAAGAAAGCCTGCATTCAGAGGATGAACATGGTCCATCTGAAAAGAAATTGAGACTCACCCAGGTTGAGAGTGATGAAGTGCTTGCCAGACAGCTCCATTCTGAACTAAACAACAGCGAAGATCCTGCTCCATATGAGGAGTCCTTGTCTGGAGTGAACAATGAGCAAGACTCTAATGTTGCCAAGTCAGCAAGCCAGGAAATAGTGGAGAAATTTGACAGCTGCTCGGATCTCATATCTTACTTGAAAAAAAAAGAGTCAATTGCAATGATCAGTTCTTCATTGCTGTGAGAAGGGGATCCAGTCTACAACTGTACCTGTCAATTTGGCAAACAGAGGCAAATAGAAATTCCCCAGAAAATCTGTTGAGAGTGCATTTTGCAGGTGAGGATGGTATAGACACTGGTGCATGTCAAAGGAATTTTTAGCATTGGTCATTAAACAGAGGAGAAGCCTGATGTTTCCACATGGCTCTCCTACTGACTCTATGTTGTATTCTCATAAAGGGTTCTTTTACACATGTGCACAGATTTCATTAGTTAGCATTGTTCAGGGTGGATCACCCCCTTGGCTGTTTGAGGAGTGTGTGTACAACATGTTGATCAATCAAGAGGTAGACATGAATCAGCTCACTGCAGCACAGGATCTTACCAAACATGAGAATGAACTGCTCACAAGAATTGCAAATGATCCTAAAGGAATGTAGGAAACAATACTGGAGCATGGGTATACAGGGATGATAAGTACTCACCACCTTGAGGCTATAACTGGTACAGTGATACTGAGCATTGTAAGCAAGAGGCTGTTGTATCTGAAAGAATTTGAGAGGGTTGGACCATTTTGGTTTCCTCAGTCCAATGCAGAATAATGCAGACTTATGTAGAACACTTTTCCTCGTAAATCAGGATGAAGTTGATGCAAATTATGTGGTTTCTCCCCTATGGCCCCAGTTCTCTGAGAAAGGGAGATCCAAATGACCAGTAGAGGAGACAGTGTTTGGCCACCTTCATGACTTCATATTAGCCTCTGAAGATAACACAGTAACTGGATACAGTGAAGAGCTTGCCTATGATCATGAAGACACCAAGGATAGGGAAGGTGGGGAGCATAAACCAGAAGGACCTGCACAAGTCCAGCTCCAGTCTGCTGACATAAGTCTCTCAGGCCTGTTAACATGGTTGACTGGCCAAAGACATCGGCCAATGAATGGAGGCAAATTGCTTATTTCAGTCAAGTTTGACCATGAATGCTTGCAACGACAACTGAATCACACCATTTGCTTTCCTACTGTTGGCGCATGTGCAAGAAACCTCACCATGCCAGTGGTTCATCAGTCAAGTTTGACCATGAATGCTTGCAACGACAACTGAATCACACCATTTGCTTTCCTACTGTTGGCGCATGTGCAAGAAACCTCACCATGCCAGTGGTTCATATGAAGATGAAGACCAGTTCAAAAGGATCATGCTTCTTGCTTTTTGCAAGGGGCAAGCTTTTACTAAAATTTAAGTTCTGTTTCTTGACCTATAACGGTGTGTGCAACAGCTAAATAGATTTAATGGCACACCATTTCATGTTCTTGTTCAAGCAAACTGTTATAAGAATTGTTAGAAAAAAATCAATTTTAAAATCACTGAGGACGGTGCCTACTTTTGTTAATGCGCACATGCACCTCCTGTGCATCACACAAGGCATGGGTGAGTTTACATTGACGCAGTCAACTACGCTACCAAGGGTGCTTTCCATTATGCCAAAGATTTCGGAAATTTTGGTCGGAAATCAAATGGAAAGGTTTGTTTCGGTTTCTTCTGACAGGAAAATTCGAAAGTGGAAGTGGTCCACATAATTCGGTGTTCCATTTTTGGCAAACTGGTTCTTTGCCCTAATTAGGAAATTTGGAAGAAAAATTTAAAATGGCAAGAGCCCAGTTTAATCCAAAAATATTGTTCCATTTTCCTCAGGTATTCCAACTAATCTCTGACCGGTCAGTTTGGCATAATGGAAAACACCCCAAGTACACGACTAAATTGAAAGCAAAACTTTTCTGCTGTGACCAAATCAAGTTTAATGAACACGTATTTAAATCAGGAACACCTGAATAGCATCATATCACTAAGCGCTAGCTGTTAACGTCTTCCAGCTAAAAAACTAGCTGTTATCTGTTGAAAATTATACTAAAATCCAACTCTAAACATGTACCAGGGAATGGCTTAGTGCACGCGCAAAACAATTTTTCTTGGTCAGTGGATTCCAGTACAGTAGCCCATGTAAATATCTACTTTTTCCGCGTGGTCCTAACCTGGCAAAAATAACCTTTGTGATTAGGCATCATCCTTAATTTCTTTCTACTTCTCATCAAGCAGGAAATACTGAACTCTTACAACAATTACTAAAGCATTCTTTGGGATGATTTTGTCACGCTCTTAGTGTAATTCAGTAAAAAAAGCGCTGAATAACACTGACTTCACAGATAATATTTCTAATCATAATTATATTTGTTATTTTTGTTAAGCTCACAAGTTGGTAGCTGACGGCCATGGACCTGGCGTAGTGCAAAAGGAAGCCAATATTGCCTACTGCAAGTTAATAACTCCGGAAAAGGAGAGGCTGAGAAAGAAGCAGACAAGAAAAACTCTGCTGACTGAGCAGACCTCAGTCAGATTCCAAGGCAACGGCTAATTCGAAAGATTGTTGCCAATATACATGCTAACGAACGTATTTCACACCCAGCTTCAGAATGCAATACTCTTTGTCACACTCTGTAGGTCAGACTGCGTGCGAATTAAATTTTCTTCTTTTTTTTATCCTTTTTTTCTGATAACTAATTACACGCATTTTAGGCCTCCTACTGGTGAATTTTATTTTCAATTTAAAATGTATTGGAAGATAGTGATTAAGCGACTGAGTACTCAGCTTTCCTATAACTGTACATAGGCAAATACAGAGTAATGTTATGCTTCAAATTTAATGCTGATTATTTGTGTCAGTAAAGAATATATAAACTGGTAGATTATAACAGTACATGTATGTGAAGTTTGAAACAAACACATAACCATTTTCTTAAAGTTACTTTAAGAAAATGGTTATGTTTGTTTGAAACTTCACATACAGTTCCGAGTTACTGCGTTTTAGTCAAAGTAAAACTGTGCTCTATTGGTCAACAGATGCAAAAACTTGATCAATTGGGCTGCCCTTCAATTTGGCTGGGGTACAGCGGGACCGCTCCAGAGAGACTTTTCTCTCCACAAATGTCAGACCTAGCAGAGGATGCTACATTCACTAATTATGTGGTCTCCACCATGGTTAAAAATGAAGTAAGTAAAAGCAACGTTGTATTTTAAACGATTGTTGGCTTGGAAAGTATTTTACAACGTATCTTTGGTAATAATAATGCTGTTGACAATATTTAAACAGGCAAAACACAGATGGCTAACCTTGCAGAAGAAACTGCAACTATGTCTGAGAAAAAAATAAAGCAAACGAAGAAGAGAAAATCTCAGAAATCAGGTATTTAAATGTATGTCTGAAATTTACTCAGGTAACTTTTATAGTCCTGCTCATAAATGCCTTGCATTAAGCGCATTCGCAGAAAATTACTTACCTAAATGCGTGGACAATTTATTTCAAAGTTAACCAAAGTTACTCACATAAGTTGTTCTGGAGGCCTTCTAGTAAATTGTTCTGATTTTGTGCGTTTGAATTACATTTGGAAAGCCTGGAAGGCGACTAAGAAATAAATTAAACAATCTGGGTTGGTACACTGGCACTTTACCTTACATATGAACAAAAGCGCGTTGTTTGTAACGTCGTGACTTTGTAACTTAATTGTTAAGTTTAATCTTCGTTTTTTTTTTCTTTTAGACTGGCTGGTTTCTCAGGGTAAATGGAGACTACTGTCTTTTTCTAACTATACTTAGCATTTTGTCCGAGAAATCCACTCATTTCAATGCATTCTTTTTTGCAGGTTTAGGCGATGAGGTAGAGCTCTTAGATAATTGCAAGAGACTGGTTTGTAGGGGGTTTTAACTGCACAAAGGCAAGTACATGGTCGTGCTCTTAACACTGACTGGGTCGTGGTAATGGTTCAGGAAGTTGTTTCCAAAGGAAAAGTGCAACCATGGCTGGAATTCCCCACGCATTCTGGAGAAGTGGAAAAGGGAAGTTTCGTTGCGTGGCCAAGAATGCATACCAGACCCCAACAAAGTGCCCCTGATGCCCCCGGACCTCCAAACTTTTCAGAGCCGGAGGTTTTAAAGGATGCCCTGCATCCAGACCAGTTCGTCTCTCCCAGGACAATGATGTCAAGGGATAGAAAGTTGCGAAGTAAAAAGTAGGATATCAGCGTAAATCCGGGCCAAACGGGGATGACAGTTGACTCTTGTAAGAGTGTTTTCCGACCATCAACTTGGTACAAAGTCGTGAAATCTCTCATCCACTCTTAAAAAATTTGAGCACCTTCAAAGTTGATGAGAGTGTACTACATCCCATAAGAGTAAGTGAAAGTGATATATTAGAGTTTGAGGCCAAAAGAAAGAGAACAATGGTTTGAACTTTCAAGAACTCATTCTCCTTTGGCACGGGCTTTACAGTAAAGTTGAGGAAACACAACGGGAACGTGAATGAAAACTCTTATTTGGAGACTAACTATTCTTTCTGAAAATCTCGCCGGGACTTTTACAACCATTTCAATTCATAAAATGTGGCTGTCGATGCTTTGATCATTTACGTTGTTAATTGTACAGAATGGAAAACTGAACTGAATTGTACCAAAATGCCAAATGCAAGTGCAGGTCATTGCCGTGGTTCCCTCATTACGTGATGTTCTTGTCACCGTGGCTGTCGTGGTTAATGATAATAATAATGATGATGATGATGTTGATGGTGATAATTGTACAGAGCAGAAAACTGAACTGAACTGTACCAGGCAATTGCAGGATTTTTTTAATTCTGCCTGCTCACAAGCCGAAAAAAAGATAAAAAGCTATACATTATAGGTAATGTGTTCATAGCTAGATCTTTGCACACGAATGCGCCTTCTAAACTAATTAAGAGCTTCTGCCTGAGAGACCGGGGCAGACTTGGAAATGAAGGTCGGCCGATTTTGCTTAAAATTGGTACACAAACTACTTATGTCGACTTATGTAATATGCCAAAGTTTCAGCTTCAACGACTTTTTTTTAGCCGAGTTCTGGATATCAGCCCCTCAGGGGTCCCCAGAGGCTGATTTTCAGTGCAATTTTGGCCACTTTTCAATCTCTCTTTTAGCAACATAAAATTAAGTTCAGACAAAACCAAAACCATATTTGTAAAGCCCTATCCTTAGGCTTTTATGTGTATGAACATGAGCTCATGGGAATTTTTCGTTAGCCTGTGGCTGTTATCACAACTTGGTCCTATTTGAAGCATATGGAAAGCAACCGGAAATGGCCTGTTTTTCAGACCAAATATTTTCCATGCCCACGTTTTATATCTTGAAGTCTTAGTATCCCGGCAAAGTTTAGCCCTTAGTTAAGTAATACCAAGAAAAAAATACTAAGGTTGAGGCTTTTTTACCATGAAACACTTGAAGAGAATTTACTCTCTACGCACTTCAGGTCATTGTTTATAAGCTTTAATTTCCAGACACCAGCCGCACATTTAACAAGAAAAGTAATCGAAGTACAATGGAACAAGTTGTTTACTGGGTATATAAGTTTGATGGGAAAGGGTGGGTAAAACAAAACTTTATTTATGGGACTCTTCCTTGTTTCCATGCCAACCTTGTTTTGTCAATCACAATTACCCGAAGTTTGGGATTTCTCGTCTAATTGTTAAGTTTTTATTGACGTTTTCAAGTTTCTTGTGACAAACGTAATGTTTTGTACCTTTAGTACCTCTTCACTACTCTTTTAATGTTATTGTTATTGCCAAAAGTGAGCTTTTGACTTAGCTTTATGGAATAGTCATATTATATCCAGACTCGTGGATTTAATATGACGGATGTTTTGGTATTTATGGCATTCTAACGTCACGTGCCTTAATAGCTGATTATTCACTAGTTTTGGAATTTTAAGCCCTGAGTTCTTTTCTCCTTTCCCCTTCCAGAACATGACAAATAATTTATGCGACTAGTGTTACTGACGCTCTGATTTAATTGCGACACAACCGGAGGTGGTTTGCTTCAGAGAGTAATTGCGCGAGTAATTTCAAAATCAGACAAATACAAAGCGCGTGGCCAATTTGAAATTACAAGCACGATTACTCCCTGAATTGTACAACACAAGTTCCAATTACTTATTAATCGTATCTATAACAAATTTCGGACTTTTAAAATGTCTTTTGAGAAATTCTTTTGGGCCAAAACGCTTTTCATAAGTTTTGAAATTTGTAGAAAACACTGCGCGAAGGAAGCCATGAAAGCGCGCGTAATTGATGTGCGAATCACGTGGATATTCAATTACAGGTATCCAATCCATTATTTTTTGTTATTGTTATTGTTATTATCATCATTATTACAACTATTTTTACACTTTTTCTTTCTTACCTCTACTACCTTTTTCTTAGGTTAGCTCTAACCAGTACTGATGATCATGAAGAACATCCTATTTGGCTGCAGCAAGCTACAGGCAGAAACACTCGACAAGGATTATACATTATGCTTCAAACGGTCCTATTACATACACTGTATTACACATAGTGGCAATAACTGCATCCTCTTGAGCTCTGACTAAGGAGGAATTCTTGCAGTGGTCCAGCGAAGGAGTCCTTCCTTGTCTTGGGTCCCTTAACTTCCACTTTAAACTCCATGCAAGCTTTCTTGAGGACGTTTAAACGAAGCTCTTGAAGTTTTCCTTGCTTACCTAACCTACAAAGGTTGTGTCCCAGAAACATAATTGGGTGATCTAGATCTCTCTGCAGCTCATTTTCAACAAGCTGCTGTAACGCTTTAAGGTTTAGGTCCTGATAGATTGGCTCTTCGTCATCACTCTCCAAACATTCAGGAATTGGCCTGCCTGCCTCAACGCCTGCTTTACGTTGTGACTTGGAAAGGTTAGAGAAAAAACTTGCGATCTGCTTAGAGGTCAGCCACTCATTTGGCTGGAACAGCAATTCCCCTGTGGCATCGCGCGCGTGCTTCATGTCATGTTGCACCTGCTTTGCATCCGCTTTGTTACCTTCCTTTGCTCCACGATTGAACATTTGGGTCAAGTAACTCTTAACGTTCTCAGTCATCCGCCTTGATCTCGTGATTTTCTTAAGGGCCCACCCTTTCACTGTTTGCTGGGTTTCTCCAAATGCAGCGGTAAAATCGCAAAGTTTTTCAACAGGTGGTACTGAACCATGCTTTTGCAAGCTAACACTAGACAAAATGCTGGCCCACTTCTTCTTAATGACGTCATATGCTGTATCTTGCTCTTCCATGAAAACATGACGCTCGGCATCTAGATGTTGCTGAAGGTTTTCAAATGTCGAGAACATCTTGACACACCCCTGTTCCTGACAGGAAAACAGGCCATCTGCTTTATGGGACTCGGCTGATGGATGCACGGCTATTGCGCCAAGACAACCAGGTTGTGAGGAAAACGGCACAAGAACCTTTAATCCTGTGTCTTCTTGAGCTCTTGTTATAACTGAAGCATACGAATAAAAATGACCCTTCCCAATCTGGTACGCTTTCCAGCACCGAACACCATCTTCAATAAAGTGGAAGTTGTTAAGAAAACTTATTCCAGGAATCTTACGCACTTCGGCATTCATCTTTGTTTTGTCGATTTCAACAACAGCAAAGCGGCAGCCTCGGACCCCACCGTGGGACTCTAGAGCCACCTTCATTTCTTCAGCAGTTGTTACGTCATGACTTTCATTAACCCAACGTCGGATGTGGGTTTTCATAGACGCAATCCTACAGTCACAGACATCTTTCCCTGATTGCAGATCAGAGAAATCATAACACACAACCACTATTCCATGTCTGGCTGACAAAGCTTGGAGACTCAACAGTAGCTCGGTGTTGTGATAGCATCCTGCGTTGTGTGAACGCAAGTACACATTGGTAATTTGAGGATCTTCCATCTTGACAACTTTGAGCGTGTGCTCAATAATGGAAGCAATACTAAACCAGTCCTGGACGCATGCATCAAGGAGGTGAACAAATGTTTCTACCTCAACTCTCAGATCTCCACTATCGTCTCCTCTCTTAATCACACAGGTCACATGCCAGCTTCGGCCACGCTTGCCAAAGAAGTCATCCATCTGTTCACGGAACTTCATTGGCTGGAACTTCATTGCCCAGTCCATGATCATCAGCATACTTCCACAGTCTAGATTAGCAAGAATGTCTTGCTTAGCATTGTCCTGAATAATTGTACGCAGGAGATGTGATTTCCAAGCATTAATGCATTTTGTTGCCTGGTTCTGCTCGTGGAGTAGACGTGCTCTTAAATCATTGGTTAAGTGGATACATTCGTCATTTAACTTCGCGGTTACTTCTTCAATGACATTGGTAAACCTTGAGCATTCATGGCAGGAAAGGTCATGGTTGTGATTACAGGACTCAGAGAACTCTGCATTGCTTGGATCACTGAGAGAAAATGTGGTGCAGTGGTCTTTACATCTCTCTTCACTACTGATGTGCGTCTTGTAGTCTGTCTTCAGATATCTTTTGCTGGCCTTCAGATCTTTTGTGACTTTGTCTACCCAGGTGATTTCAACGCCATTGTCTCCCAGCAGGGACACAATGTGTTTTATCTTCTCAAACGCCTCATTTCCTTCCGTAGCGATGTAATCGAGCCCCTGTAACGAGATCTGTTTCGATGCTGAGCAGGTTTCTAAAATGCGGAAGAGAGTTCGCTCACTGTATGGCTTAAAGTCAACGCTATCACAATAGCTTTGGTATTGCTTGATTATTCGGGAAGGAATTAATGTTCTTATTGCTGCTGGTACAAGCAGTTTCTCTCCACTATCCAGCTTAATTGTCTTTGTACCATATGACACATCCTGCAAAAGGGAGGATGTTGAAATGAATTCCAAAAAGTGATCAGTTTTTGTTGTCTCAAGTCGCATTCGATGGATTTCTGAAGGATTGACATGCTTCCCGGGCCCTCGTAGGTCAGCATGTGTACGGGCATCATCAATTTGCCGCTTTGAAAGACCTGGAATAATTTCCTGTAATTGACTTTTGCTAAACTTGTTTACAAACAATGACAGTATTTGCAAACGTGTTTCCCTGTTCTCAGCTTGATTATAAGCTTCTGCTAGGTTCTCCATTACTTCAGAATGCTTAGATTGATCAGCTGGCAAGGACTGCATTGTGGCAAACCACAAATCGGCTTCACATCCAGGTGCAATGCAATTTAAAGTTGTTTCAATAACTTCCCTTGCCTTACGCACAAAATAGCCCTGTTGGCGCTCCCCTAGTTCAGACCATGACAACCTTGATGTACACTGAATTGGACTAATCCTACCATCTGATATTTCAACAATCGCATCACTGAGTACTTTGCGTTTTCTCTTCAATTCTTCCTCTTCGTCAACGTATAGACTCTCCTCAAAGCTTTTCTCTAGGGATGTGGCCAGTGAGGCATCTAACAAAGAGGTTTCATCATGAAAAACTTCCTTCAGTTCTACTTCATTGTCATGGACCTCACTACCTAAAGCTGGGCTGCCCTATAAAAAATCAAGCACAATGTTTTGTTTAATATATCAATATATTTTATTATGGTATTTTAGGTTTCAATACGCACTTAAACTAGAGCAAATATACTCAGGTGCCCGTGTTGTCCTCCCTAACCAATTTGGGAAAACAGAGACTGAGAAGTCTCTCTTTTCCTCGAAAACTGTGGGAAAATGCAAACCAAGCGTGGACACGTGACTGTGACCGTGACGAGAGAGACTGCACTGGTTTCTCTTTTTGCTCGTCTCCCAACGCCCACGCTACTAGCGCTCGCGGCATCACCGCTCCCACGTCACGCTCACACGCTACTAGCGGCTCGCGTGATCGCCGCTCACACGTCACGCCTACAGTCACGCTCGCACTTTAACTTGTTTTGCGTTCTTTCCCAAAGGATTTTCGAGGAGAAGAGAGACTTCTTGCAGTCTAGGGAAACCAATGAGCCCATAAATATTAATACACAAAATAATAACCAGATCCGTAAAATTCCCACCAGTATATTATAATTCTTTCTGTTCAGTGTCCTTATTGTAACATATCCCGCCCACTGCCCATAATGTAACAAGAGGGAACTAGTCCCTGCTCAGAGACTAGTCCCCTCGTTTTGCCGACCTTCAAGCTCGACAGCATTCTACATTTTGTAACAGAGCACGTCTGAACTTCCAAGTTTATGCGTTGCGTGACATCAGTTGGCAGCCCGAGAAGGCTCTTGCATAGGTCAAAAGGTGAGTCATCGCGTAAGTGTTTTCCAACTAAACAGTTCTTGCACTAGAAGAAGTATTAATTTGAATGTGTCGGAGTTCTAGAGTAATATTTGTTTTTGTTTAAATGGCAAATCTCAATGACAGCTAGATGTTTCAGTTACTTTATTACGTCCGCCGAGTGGCACCAACATGGCGTCTCCATTCAAAGCTCTATAAATTTGGGTGAAACACTTCTCCAAATAACACGCGAATGAAAAAGTGCGCAGACCTCAGTCTTAACGAGGCTATTTATATAACAATCACCTATCATATCTCAGATTCTTGAGTTAATTTATTGCGTGGTTACGATTTTTATTTTTGATGGCGTGACAGTGCAAGCCAGGAATAGATAATTTGTTTTTGTTTCAGACCTACTTAACTTAGAAAAGGTTTCTAGCTTTTACAGGGCGAATTGTTCTGAAACGGCAATGTTAATCTGTAGGGAAAACTTAAACTTAGGTTCAGATCACGTTTACTTAAATATAAAGAATTTTTTTAATTGGCACAGATACGTTTCCCACGATGAAGCTATCAGACGCTATCAGATTGCGAGACGCCAAGTGTTTGTTTTTTAATAGTGTCCAAAAAAATATTGAAAACACGGCGTTTTTATTGATTTTGGAACAATACAGATACTAGTTTTCATAGCTACATGTGGTTTGATCTGTGGTTGTGTTATCCCCTTTTGACAGTCAACTTTTATAATTTTATGATCAGCTAAGTAGCACAATACAACTCGCTACAAATTACTTCTATTATCTTCATCATTAAAAATTCAATTTCAGTGTAAAGAGGAATCACTTTCTCTAACAAATACGAATAACTGAAATGTATTAGCTTAATATGCTCGAAGTACAACCAGAAAAAAAGATATTATTTACCACACGCTCTTCAGTTAAAAATACATTACAACTGTTTCGAATATTTACATTACCTCGGAACTGTTGTAAGTTTCACTGGCAAAGGTCATCGCGCTGGCCACTTCAGGTTTGTTTTGGTCAAAGCAGGCTTTACATATGGCTTTTAAAATGAAATAAAAAAATAATTATGAATAAGTTGAAATATTGAAGCATGTATAAAAATCTTTGAAAGTGCAAAATAAATTTATGCCTGATGAACATGCACCAATTCACTCTCCCCTACGATACTTACGGGATGCAATGGGTATCACTATCCCGAACTCCCTAAATATACTGTCTGACACGTCAGCGGTGACCTTCTTCGGTTTTTTCAATTTCGTTTTTTCGCCTTGGTGAAAAGGGTGTTCACATGGCCCACTTTTGTCACGCAAACGGGTGAATTTTCGGCGGTGACGTGGACAAATCACAATCGTCTTTAATTCATCTTTTGTGACGCCAGACAAGCCAGCTTGGTTAAGAATTAACTTCCATTCAGGAAAATTGTCAACTCTGTGTGACGCAGTCAGTTTATTACCAGCAGCGCCCACTTTGACTAGCAGGTGCGTGACATCTCGATCTAATGTCGCTAATGGGAGAGTCACAGCAGGCTCTGACGGCTTGTTATCTCGTGCCCCACATATGTCAACTTCTTTCCAAAAGGTGCACCGTATACTCATGGTTTTGATTTTCCAAGAGACTAAATTGTGAAATCCAGACTTTCGCTACTCTGCCTTTCAAAAGCACTCAAATGGACTCAAATGAAACAAATTCGCTCACAGACTGAATAGATTTAATTAGTTTAATTAATAGATCACAGATAATTTCTTTTCTCGGAAATAAACAAAGCAGCCGGCAAGGTGTCCACTTTCTTTTGAAAGTGCTGGCCATTTAGTTTTTTCCCCGATGCATTTTGTTGATTTAGGACAGATTAAAGTCCACATTACATTCGGATTCTACACAAGGAACTGGCATAGCGCATTAGCGGGCTAGACTCTGGATCGGGCGGTCCTGGTTACTAGGGCGTTGACATGTCGTCACGGGAAGGCAATTTTCTTTAACAGTGCCTCTCTCTCCACCCAGATGTATAACTGGGCACCAGTGATTATTATCCTGTCCAGGAAAGGCCTTGTGACGACTTACCTTATCACCTACAGCATGCATAATGGCCCTCCAGGGCGATTACCGTCTAGGCTGCTTCTTATTACGGAAACCAGAGTTAAGGGTCAGCAATTCAGTGTGAGTCCATAAAGACTTACTTTTTCATGTGATCAACAGCTACGGGTGCCATAAAAAAACCCCAAGTCCTCAAGGGCTCCAAGAAAGCTGAAATATTTTTTTTCCCAAGTTGCCAAAACAGTAGTCTTTGAAAGATAATCCACTCCACCCTGTCCTATCTTTGGATATATATGCAGTATGGTTGCCACCATGGATCTGTGCTGTTTGAGAAAGCAACAAAAGGAAAATCCTGATAGAGAAAGGGAAAGAGTTCCCATGAGTAGTCTTCTAGCAATTTGGCGGATTGGCGGCGAAAACGGATCGTGTTGAAAGGCCTTATCAATCATTTACAACATACGTGAGCCATTTACACTGGGGTACTGGGTATGAATAAATATTCAGTAAACAAATCATGCCATTCTGGTTCTCATGCAAGTTCCATTACAATCATTCTCTGCAATATCAAGGAGACGAATCTGCACGAGAAAACAACTGAATTCCAAGTCAGTCATAGCCAGCAAACTACAATGACCTCATCACGTACGGTATTAATCGACCTGTGTATACCTAACTCGCAACGACGCACTTGCGACCAATTTATCGCTGGGGCTAAAGTTTCTAATGTTACTTCACTTTTAAGGGATTGTAGGAAAGGGGCATGTCTGCAAAAGTGAAGCCAGGTAAGCGTTTTTTGTAACTGAATTTATCCAGACACTTTGCAAATAGACTGGAAGAGTGAGACTGCAATTTGTTAGTGTTAGCTTTAATTATACTCGAAATTTCTTAAGGTTCAAAGGTTCAAAACGATTCTCAAGTAGTGTCACGACAGACGCTGTGGTTGCATTTAAAGTGACCGATAAGTTCTTTTTTCTTCTGAAAATATTAAAGCCCAAACTGGTGGGTTATAGTACTACTGAATGGGACTGCAAAGCTTGCTTATATCCTGATTTAATTAGCGCTTCATTACTAGGTACTGGTCACAGACGTGATACGTTGAACGAGTTGAACAAAGGAGGTAAACTTAACATTGCAGTTTGGACGAAAAAAGATGCAATTTTGCATTGTGATTTACCGGAAAGAGATGTGTTGTTAGGTAATTAAAGAGTTTTCGTAGCCGCTCTATTGTCCGTATTGAATTTTCAAGACTTCTTCCAAGAAAGTTATAACCGCTGTCGGACCACTATCTGATCGGTCCTAAAACAATCACATAAAAATTTCTTCTTAACGGCAAGTCTTTTCGTTGACAATTAACTTCAGAGTCTCTTTTAACCATAACTCGGAAGGAAAAAAGATATTAATCGAAATTAAACGGCTGATTTTTGCAGACACGCTTTGTTGAAACTTTAACCGGAAGTGGCCTGGTTAGCCATCTTCTCGTAAGTTTTTTTCTTAGTAAAAAGCCTCAACCTTAGTATTTTTTTCTTGATATTACTAAACTAAGGGCTGAACTCTGCAGGGATACTAAGACCTCAAGATATAAAACATGGGCATGGAAAATATTTGGTCTGAAAAACAGGCCATTTCCGGTTGCTTTCCATATGCTTCAAATAGGACCAAGTTGTGATAACAGCCACAGGCTAACGAAAAATTCCCATGAGCTCATGTTCATACCCATAAAAGCCTAAGAATAGGGCTTTACAAATATGGTTTTGGTTTTGTCTGAACTTAATTTTATGTTGCTAAAAGAGAGATTGAAAAGTGGCCAAAATTGCACTGAAAATCAGCCTCTGGGGACCCCTGAGGGGCTGATATCCAGAACTCGGCTAAAAAAAAGTCGTTGAAGCTGAAACTTTGGCATATTACATAAGTCGACATAAGTAGTTTGTGTACCAATTTTAAGCAAAATCGGCCGACCTTCATTTCCAAGTCTGCCCCGGTCTCTCAGGCAGAAGCTCTTAAGTGTATTGGCTCATCTGCCATCCGAAACAGTTGTCCCCTTAATTTGGGTCCTAAATATTGCAGTGAGTGCCTACCGCATGTTCAGAGTTATACCTATGAGTGGAGAAATCAGATTGCCTTAATTAGTTCCGTTTTATTTTATGAAGTCTTAAGGTTTTCCTTTAGAGGCTATTCTTTTTGCATATGGTCATGTGTTAACCCCTAGATATGATGCTTCCCTTTTTCTACACTTATTTCTTCAGCTTCATAAATCCAAGTTACCAGTAAGACACTAGCGTAAGCCAGTGCACAGGCTCATGGGTACAATTTTAAGTTGGGAGTGAAGTGGCCAGAGGGGAGAATGGGTTGGGGTTTTTTTCTTCCTGATTTCTTCACTCTACCTCCACTAGAGAGCCTGTTCACAGGCCACACCAGCAGTCAACTGTCAACCTGAATGCCCTGTGTGAAATATTGGTTAAAATAAGCAAAATTTTAACAAAATTATCAAGAATTATCGGAAAGCAGTTTAGTATGTTCGCTTACTGAAATTACCCTTTCCTTTATCATCATTATTGCCACTATAAGTGAGACATGACGATGGAGGACTGAAAATTTATTCAAAGAGCTATCGGTGATTTTATTTCCAACCGGACTGAATTTTTTTTGAAACTATGATTTATAAGCTGTATTTGTTCTAGCAGCAGAGTTAAATGATATACACTGTGATATAATAGGACCACTGTATTTCGCTGGGATTTGCCCTACAGTACTACGCAGTTTCTTAGCTGGAAACATACACAAGCAGAACGTTAAATTTCTTTTGACTGAAAACTTTACAACGGGTACCTGAAAGAAGCGGTCCCTTTTACCCGCTATATCTGAAAGTAACTTGGCTTGTTGATTTCGGAATTCTATGGTATAATGTGATAGCACAGTATTTCACGGGTTTGGTAAAATCACTCCGTTTATAACAAGCGCAGTCGAGCTTTGTAGTGCACGCACAAACTGCTTCAGCTTATCAACTTGATCGAGTGTCAGTTTCATATCAATGCTATATGAATTTATATCATAACCCAAGTTATTCTCGCATTTTGATTGGTTCTCGCCTATGATCTATTAGAGTACAGATGCACGATTGACGTCATCGTTACAAAGCTTTTCCCTCTGCCGTTTTAAAATGGCGGAAAGTCTTGAGAATTAGGATAATATTTTACGTGAGTCGGCAAAAGATAAGCTACAAAAAAGTCTTGCCGAGGCATTGAACAGGTTCGAGAAGCCAGAAAACGAAAGATAAAGCCGTTTCTTTTAGAAAATTATCCGGAAAAAAAATTCGAGCAGTCGCAGTCGGCAGTCGAGCGAAACTAAACCAAGCACAAACTTGGACTTGGTAAGCCGAGAACCATTGCTTTATCTCGAATTTGACAAACCCAATAAACAAAATGTTTCTGAGATTAATTTATTTAAAAAATTGAACTTTTCCCAGTGTCAAAACAACTGTTTACACACTGATTGATGTCAGAATGAAACATCAAAACATCACTTCTTAAAATCGGTAAAATAAATACATAACCTTGCTTTCCCATGCGAATCGTTCCTGTCCGTTTCAGGGCACAGCAGCGAGCTAAGTATAGCTAACCACAGCTCACGGCCAACAGTATCACAGCTAAAATGTGTCTCCGACACCATATCAAGCTGATTTGAGAATCACCAACCACAGAAGACAAAAATCTCCACCGTCATTTACGCTCCTTTCATTCAAAACTCGAATCAAATGGCTTCTAGTTGACCGCAACCACAAGTTTTCCGAGTGTATTTTTTCAACTCCTGTAATTTTCAAAGCAACGTCAAAGCCTTTCGGCTCACTGGGCTGCTCCGATGACAAAAACTGACTTGATTTTTCCAGCATTTTCTTCAAGATTTGTAGATTTCGCAGTTCAATTCTGCTTTCGCTGTAAGTTTTCATTCCACGAGGAGCGACGCTCGAGTCAGGTTTGACAGTGGCGTGATTTTTCTCGACCAATCACAATTCTTTGCTACGCATAGCAACCAATGAAATTGCTTCATTTTGTATAGTTCAGAGATCACGTCAAATGGCTTTTTTTCGTCTTCGCCAAAGTGGGCAAAGACGGGGCAAAAGGCCGGCTTTCGCGTTATGTTGAAATATTTTGAAATAAAAAAGGCTTGTCGTTATTATATAAAACAAATAGATTCCATGTTGCCGTGCGTCTGATTCAGTAATAGATCACAGAAGACGTCAAAATGTGGTAAGAACATCAGTGACACACTCGGCTACGCCTCGTGTGCCACTTTTTTGTTCTTACCACATTTTGACGTCATCTGTGATCTATTACTGAACAGACGCACGGCAACATGGAATCTATTTGTTAAATATTTGCTAGTGCATTCCAGTTACTGGAACTCCACTGCTTGGCCACTTAATTCCTTTCAGTTGAACCGAGTGATCATCTGTTATGCCACGGAAAAAATTTAAACTTTTGCGTGTTGTAAATCCATTTACGTAGAGGCAATAAACGTGAAATTTGCCACAGAAGCATAAATTGATGCAATTTAGCTGATGAAAGGATCGAAATTTCCATATTTTTGCTGTCAGCATTTTTTCTTAAAAAAAAACACGAAAAAACCCTATATATTGGTTTTGTTGTTTTTGTTGTTTTTTTTGGAGACACAATTTTGATATTTTGGAGACCTTGTACTAAGCACTACACTACTAAGTTTCAACCCCACAACCTAACCCAAATGACAAGAAAACTGCTGGGAAAACTAAAATTTTATGCCATTTTGAATATTTAATGAGGACCGGTTCCCAGTATCCTAAAGCAGCTTGAAGCTTCTTAGTTAAGGATGTTAAAATAGTCGAATTTGTATCGCACGTTGCACTCCGTGCATATATGCCGTATGCTGATCTCTCCAAGACGTTCCTATTAGCTACCTGACTGTTATTGCTAAACGGTAAAAAAAGGGTTGCTACAAGTACAACGCAAAGTTAATACTTGTCTGCAGGATCATACTGTGTAGTGTCAGAAACTCTGCGGTGGGTTGTGAGTAATAATACTATCCTAACAATCCTGGCATGCCTGCACTGACCGCCATAACCTGCCATCATACACTCCCTCCCTGTTTTAGACGCAGGGAAGGTTATTTTTTCCTTTCCCTTTGAAAAAAACAAGCCTTTCGAAAAACAGGTATGACCGCCATTGACAGGGGCGCATGCTCCTGTAAAATACTTCACGAGTAAACTCTTTTGTAGGTTAGGGAGAGCAGGTTGTGTGTGTGTGGGGGGGAGGGAGGAAAGCAGGATCTGTCAAATGGTTGCGCTTGGGTAATACTTTCAGACTAATTTATTGAACTTAACCTTCAATGGTTGACAATGCTAAGGAGGCCACGACCAGGGCCCATTTCTCTAAAGCCCCGGAAACTTTTCGGTACCATAATGCCATTTTTAGTTTATCTGTATCTAAAAACGGAGAAGTGTACGCGCTTGAAACTTCTTGTATGAAGAAAACATCTGTCCATATTAAGAATATGTGAATAAAACAGATGTCTGATCTTAAGGTTCAAGAGTTTGCTATTGTTTACAGGCTCGAAAAGTTCCGGGTACTTTCAAGAAACAGGACCCAGGGCTCCGTTGCATAAAACTTAAGATAACAAGACATTTGTGAACATTCTTTTTTTCTCGGGAATTTTCTCTCATGATATCATGGATAAATTAGGCAAAATGTGCTTTAAAATGTGGCAAAAGCCATGATGGTTGGAAAATATCAAAATATCTTAGAGAAACGCAGAAGTCTGCAGAAAATCTGACTGATCGTGTGTGTTTGTGCAACCAGCCCTGCCAGGGCCCGTTTGTCCGAGGCCCGGAAACTTTTCAGTCAGTAAAGCCATCCTTAGTTCATCTATATCTAAAAACAGAGAAGTGAATACCCGAAACTTCTTATATGAATAAAACAGCTCTGTAATCATAAACTTTGAGATTTTGTCGTGGCTTTCCGAGTGCGATTACTTCTCGGGACCTTCTCGATGAGGTATCATTTATCATGAATAATGACTAATCACTTTCCACTTTCCAGACAGGATTTTATCACAACAATCACCAGTGAGACAAAAGGAATGGGGATATAGTGTTTCTTTATTTTGATGCACTGCAGTGGTCCAACAGCGGTGTTGGAGTAGACTTTAGATATATAAATAGGTGACTTCTTATTATTGATATACACGAACTCAGATACTCCAAACTTCAATAAAAGTCCTCATGTTTCAAATAAAGGTCACTAAGTGTTTTGTGGTTATAGCTTAACCGGGGGTGGCTAGGGATGCTACTTCTAAAAGCTCTAAATCTTTCTAAAAGCTTTAAAGTTTGGAGGTCAAACGTTAGCAAAGTTGAAAGATAAGAGAAGCACATCATACTTTGTATTACTGTTTCTTTATTTTAACACAAGATTGACATCTATAGAAAGCGAGGCTGTGTAATGGTTAGTGGGCTGGACTGCGGATCAAGCATCCAGCTTCATGTCAGGGCCGGGGAACTTTGTTATGTTCTTTAAATTCTCTCACAGTGCCTCTCTTCACCCAGGTGTATAAACAGGTACTGGCGAATTTATCGTTCGGGGGGAGGGGGGTCCCTATACGATGAAGAACTATAGAGAAACCGGGGTGGGCTCCTGTGCATAATTAATCAACTTATTATTAGCGTGAACTAAAAATCAGTCCTCATTATCACTATCAATGTCATCATCTTCATCACTTTCAGCCTCTTCACCTGTGATGCACAAATCAAGTACATTGCCCTCCTGAGTATGGCCAAACATATAATCACTTACTTCCAAAGAAAGTGTAATGAATTTTTTAAACATATTAGAGGCAGCAAAAAGTCGTACCTGCTCATTATGCAGTTGCTTTCTATTGACTGAATAAAGACCTTGGAGCATGGTGGAAACTTCTTGGCGACTCGCCAATGAAGATAGACATCTTTCAAGTTCAAGACATTGCCTGAAATATGCAGTGATGGTGTTGGACATTTCAGTGTCTAGATCTTTCATCTCCTTGCAACATCACGCAATCAAGTTCTGTGCATCAACGGCTGATCTTTTGATACAGAGAGGAACATCCTCTTTGTTTGGGATATTTATTGAATAGATGGCACTGTTAATGTCGCTAACATCTTCCCATGTCAGAGGAGAAAATGAAGAGTTATCATGTTGCTGGAGAATGTCTACGCAATAGTTAAACAGTCTAAGTTGCGTGCAAATATTGCCGCTTTCTTTGGTGATCCTCTTGGAAAAACGTTTCGCCTGAGCTTGGCCATCTATAAAATAAAGCACACATCAAGAGGACAGCATAGTTTTTTCCCACAAAACACCTGGTGGTCTTTTATACCTGTGTATTTCTTTTTCAGGGAAAGAAGGAACCATCTCTCCAGGGGCATCATGACCAAAGCTCCAAAGCAGCCGAGTTCCTGAGGAAAGATTTCTACATTGATGATGGTCTGAAGTCTGTACCTTCCACAAGTGATAAAATGGAGCTCATATGCAAGACTAAAGAGATGTGTCGGCACAGAGGATTTAATCTGCATAAATTTACAAGCAACAAGAGAAAAGTCCAGGCCATACCAGTGGAAGATCAAGCGAAAGGCTTAAAGGAGTTGAATGTCGAGAAGGACAAACTGCCTATGGAAAGAGCACTTGGGGTGGGTTGGTGTATCAACTCAGACGCCTTCAAGTTCTGGATCGTGATGCAAGTTCACTGTTTTAAGTGGCATGTAGTTTGTAGTCTAAACAAGAACGCAGGGATGAACGCAGTAACTCCACTCAAGACTTCACAACAAGCACACGCTAGGCTTGTCAGTTACACTTGAATAAACACTCTTCCACTAAACTTTACACACGACCTTTGTCACTCTTGTATAAACACAGCCTCTGCCAGCTATCCACGTAACCTCTCTGTTACACTTCCACAAACATGACCTCTGTGGAAACTTTACACGCGACCCTCGTCACACTTCAGTAAACACTACTGTTTCGGCTTGTACATCACTACAGAAGAAGCAAGATGCAACTAACAACGAGCTAAATGTCGCTAAGAATAAACTTAAAGACCAGAGACATGAAACTGAATGGCTCGAAAACTCCCTCTAACGCCCTCGAACAGTACACGAGGAAGAATTCATTATAAATTCATGGGATTCCAGAAAACCTGTACCCGAGCACACAAGATGCTGTTATTAAAGTCGCTGAATCACTTAATATCTCCATTGTACCCACTGACGTTGAAATTTGTCATAAATTGAAAGGTAACAAAGGGCCACAACCAATTTTAGTTAAATTTCTCAATCACCAGACCAAGTCCAAGCTTTACAGGGAACGAACTAAGCTCAAGAATGTCAAGATCTCGGATATCTATCCAAGTTACACTTCTTCGGTGGAAAGTCGGATCTTCTTTCATGAAAACCTAACATTGTACAGAAAGGAAATAGTAGCAGAAGCCAACAGACGCAGACAGGATGGATCTCTTCTTAGTATTTGGAGTTAAGATGGTAAGATTCATGTCAAAACGTCTCCAGATGGTAGTCCCAAAAAAATGTATCGTGTTGAGGATCTCGATTACATCTAGGCTTAAACAGAGACTATACATGTAGTTGGCAGACCGGCCCTTTTTGAACTTGAGGTTTCAAAAGCTTATCTTTATTTGTTCATCATTCTTTTATTTTGTTTGTTTGCCAAACTATTTAAATTCATATGCTTGAGCCAACTGTTTGCAAAATAATTTCTTTAAATGTGAGAGGTTTAAAAAATCAACAAAAGCGAAGGAGCATCATTTCTTATCTTAAGGATCAAAAATGTCACTGCTATTTTCTACAGGAGACCTACTCTGAACCTAAAGATGAATTGATCTGGAAAAGCGAATGGGGTGGTGAAATGTTATTCTCTCATGGTACTAATCGCCAAAAAGGTGTTTGCATCCTTTTGAATCCATCAGCCCGTAATCTTTTGATTGAATCTCAGTATTTCAATGTTGATGGTCAGATAGTTTTTGTTAACATAAGCTTCAATTCTACCAAAGTCTCACTCTGTAATATTTATGCTCCGAACAACCTTGATCTGCAGCTACGGTTTATTTCAACATTGAATGAATTTTTATGTTCAAATGCAAATATTAGTGAACTTATTCTTGGTGGGGATTGGAATGTAGCCTTGGAAGCCGTTGACATATGCGGTGGTATTCCATGGAGGCCTACTGCTTATCGCGAGCAGGTGTTGGCCTTGTCCAGGGAATTCTGGCTTGGGTATTAAAATGGTCATTAAAAAGCGTGGCCTGGGACTTTGGAAATTCAATAATTCTTTGTTGAAAGATCATGTGTTTATAATGCTAATTGAAAACAGTTATCCGATGATTAAAGTAAAATATAGGGAGGTTGAGGATGCGCACTTATGATGGTAATTAATCAAGATGGAATTGAGAGGTATTAGTATTTCATACGCAAAAAATAAAGCTAGGGCCACAAGATTATATATTGAGAATTTAGAAAAATGGTGGGCGGAGCTAGATGCCACAATTTTAAATCATACCGGCTCCCAGATGGATTTGTTGGCTGAGTTGTCGGAGCTTGAAAAATTGAAGAAAGAGTTGCAACACTGGTATGATAAAAAAGGTGAAGGTGCAATATTCAGATGAAAACTGAGGTGGGCGGAACAAGGCGAGAAGCTGACAAAGTATTTTTTTAACCTAGAGGCCAAAAATTTTGTACAAAAAACTATAGTTGAACTGAAGATCGCTGAAAACAAAACTGTCATCAAGGATGCCGAAATATTAAAACAAATTGAGAACTTTTACCGAGATCTGTTCACTTCTCAATTTTCTGGTTCTGAAGAACTGTTCAACAACTTTGTTGAAAATGTTGTTTTGCCACAACTGTCTGAAGTTGATAAGAACAAGCTGGAAGGTGAATTATCTGTCGATGAATGTCGTGAGATTCTTAAAACGTTCAGCAATGGGAAGTCCCCTGGGGAAGACGGTTTCACAGTTGAGTTTTATGTTCAGTTCTTTGAGCTTCTTGCACCACCTCAATGCAGCTTTTTCCATGGGGAGATGTCCGTTGCTCAGAGGAGAGGAGTTATAACACTGATTTGGAAAGAAGACTCCAACCTGGTTGAGCTATCAAACTGGCGCCCAATTACATTATTTAATGTTGACTATAAAATTGCTTCAAAAGCTATAGCATCAAGAGTTAAAAATGTCCTTCCCGCTTCAATACATTCTGACCAATCTGGCTTCATGAAAGAGAGATTTATTGGCCAAAATATTAGATTGATCAATGACATTCTTGATCAAACCAAATTACAAAATGTCCCTGGCCGTTTATTCAACAAACTTTGTCGAAGTTTAACTTTGGTGATAGCTTAAAGCGCTGGGTTCAAACCTTGTATTGTAATGCAGAGAGCTCTATTGTTAACAACGGCCTTTGCACGAAACAAATACCCTTGTCAAGAGGGGTTAGACAAGGCTGCCCTTTGTCCCCATACCTCTTTATTCTGGTGGCTGAGATACTAGCCTCAAAAAAAGACAAGATAAAACCCTTCAAGGTATCAAGCGTTTTAAGAAGGAAATTAAACGGAGTCAGTTTGCTGATGACACGTCTCTTATATGTAAAAATCTAACAAGTGTTGGAAATGCGCTTAATATGTTAGCTGATTTTGGTGCAATCTCGGGTCTTCATTTGATTAAGTCTAAAACAAAAGCCTTGTGGTTAGGTCCTTGGAGATGTAACCTCGACAGACCTCTTGGTCTAGACTGGACTAATGAACCGGTGAAAGTGTTGGGAACCTTTATTTCATATGATATTGTTGGCAATGAACGGAAGAACTTTGCTCAAAAGGTGGATAATCTCAAGACAAAACTTTCAGCTTGGCGTTCGCATAAACTTTCTCTGTTTGGCGGTGCTTGATTTCAAAAACCCTAGGATTATCTCAAATTGTTTATTCGGCCTCCATGCTTGACATTCCAAATAATTACGCATCTGCAATCCAATCGGTACTTTTCCAGTTCTTATGGAAAAACAAACCAGATAAAATTAAGAGACAAGTCTTATATCAGGACTATGGCGATGGTGGTTTGCAGGTCACTAATGTTGAAATTATGTTTAAGTCCTTGCGCTTAGGGTGGATCCAGCGTCTCCTCAAAAGTGATGACAAGGCAGATGATACCTGGTCAGTAGTTCCAAAATTTTATTTTAACAAGTATGGGGGTTTTAACTTTCTCTTACGCTCTAACTATGATAGGAAATTTTTAAAGGACTCGGACATACCATCCTTCTATAAGTATATCTTATCCTCTTTCCTAGCCTTAAAAAGTCTTTACAACTCTAAGGACAAACAAGAGATGCCCGTCTTTAATAATAAAGAAATCCTCATTGACGGGAGGACTGATTGATTGGGTCGAAAGGGTGTCTTCACGCTGCATGATGTAATCAACGCTTGTGGTAATTTTTTATCATTTGAACAGTTCCAACAGCATTATGAATCAATCGTAGCTTTCCTTTCCTATTTCCAAGTAATCTCTGCAATTCTGAGCGCCTTACGGAAAAAAGCCAAGGAGCGTGTGAAGCCTAATGTCAACTTTTTTTCCGGCGGCACCTTATTTCAATTATCCTTGGTCTTGGCCATCAACCTCTTGAAACTTAGATTTAAAGACTATTATTGACTTTTTCTCAATAAACGGAAGTCCCAGCTGGCCACTGGTCCAATGAAATGGGACCGTGAATTTGCTCTGAAGGCTCTGCCATGGAACCAGATCTTTGATAGAGTGAAGGTTATTTGCAAGGAGAATCAACTGAGAGAATTTTTCTTTAAGTTAATCCATCGCATTGTTCTCTTTATGGAATTACAGACAATGATATATGTTTCTACTGTGGTGATCCTGACTCAGTTCTTCACACATTTCAAAACTGTAGTACAACAATTTCATTTCGCAATCAGCTGTTGAACTGGTTCAATGAGATGCATAACACCTCGATATCCCCAGCAAACTACGAATAGTTATTTGGTATGACCTGTTGGAAGGATAATTATAATGTTAGGAAATTGAATTTTTGTTTATTATTTGCTAACTATTATCTACATTATCACAAGGTAAATGAAAGGAATCTTGATTGGGTTGAGTTTACATCAAAATTAAATGACAAGTTAAAAATAGAAAAGCAAGTTTCTGGTTCTCTATTATGATGCTCCTTTGCATTTTCTTTTTCTTCTCTTTTCTGTCCTGTTAATACTTTAACTTAAAAAAAAGGAAAGGAAAAAGTATATCATCGAAGTGTCTATAGGTATCAGTAGTTTTTATTCGTAGGTCATGTAAGAATCTCATTGTAAGAAGTGCAGATCTGTTGAAAGAGTAAAGTATAGTATTGTAATTAGGTTAAGTATCTACTATTTTCAGTAGTTTTCTCCTTTGTTGTAAAAAATAAAACGGTTGTTTAAAATAAATAAATGAAAAAATAATAATTAATTCTCTCTAAACACTCCTGGGATGAAACCATATAAAAACTACACCAATTTAGTTATATACTTTACAGCATAGGATTCTAGAACTTTCCAGCTGTGCTAAATAAAGTAACATTACAATATAAAATTATTTACAGCAGCAGACGTAAACAACTAAAATAAATTACTTAGTCACTGTGACAAGGATAATTAAATATGCACAAAACTTCAAGGCTAAATTAACATATTCGCAAATGTTCCAAGTCACGCAACAATTTTTCGTAACAAGATCATTCTGTCATATTTTGGTAGTTCTCTGTGAAATTTCAACAATTGTAATAAACAATCTCTTAATGATCTTACATGTCTTAATTGCATTTTTTATTATCTTTTTTTGCTTGTTTTGTTGTTTAAATTTCTAATTTTATCAATATTTAAAATTATTTTTAGGGGTTTGGATGGAGGACTTTGTTCAGAAAATTGACAGAGCAGGAAGAGATGGTCAACCCTCCAATAAGTGCTGCTCTTTACTGGTCTTCATCTAAGAAACTGTGAACAAAACATTAAGGACTACTGTTCCAGTAATTCTGACTGCCTTAGGGAACTTTTGGTGGTGGAATTTGGAACTTAGATCTTCAACCTGGAACAGAGTCTGATCATGACTGTTATGTCCACTACCACAAGGATTCCCTATGCGAAGGAGAGGAAGGATGCAGTTTTAGCATCCCCGACATTCCTCCTGAGGAAATGAAACCTAGCATGCAACTTAAATAGTGTGATGTGACAAAGGAGCAAAGGATACTGTTGACATAGCTTCTGTTTGACTTAAGGGAGAAATTGTCAGCTGGTCTGATTTCTTACTTATCACCGGAGTGTACTACAGTGTTAACTAGTTCTTTGATCAAAATGGTTTTAAAGCGTTCTAGCAGGATTTTCATGAAGAATTATATAATGGATAATCTCCCAGTTTTTAAAACCTCACATGCTGTGGACACTTTATGCATGTTCCGTGATGTGTTTTAGGATATTGACTTGGCAGAACTTGAAGTGTATGCTACCAGTGATGGTGAACTTGGCCAGGTAATCAAATTCTATGATGTTGAATATGGAGAAAAATATCAATAGCTGTCAGAGGAATTCTGTCTTGAAAGTGATGTTCTGTCAGATGAAGAACAATTTAATTTTTCCATATGTTTTTACTAATTGTGGTTCAATTTGGTTTGCTGATATACAAGTAGGAGCGCTCTCTAAAGCAAGGGTTAATGGGTTATGGTTAAAAAAGAAACAAACCACAGGTTTCCTAACCTGTTTCTTGACTCCACTGTGCCACATAACTCCAAAAGAAAAGCGATATGCCTAGGCACACATTTGTGAACATCTTTGCTTTAGGAGAACAGAAGCTGCCATAGTAATTGCTGATGAAGTGTGGCATTGTTTCTGTCCTGAATCCGTTTTTTTCTTGTTTCTCTGCAAATAGTTGCAGCCTGCAAACACTTGTGACAGACAGGTGCTTTTTCCTTAAGTTCAGAGCATGTCACAAAATACATGTATATTATTTCGTGCAAAGTTCTCCTTGTCAGTACTTTTCTTTAGACTAACCATTCTTCTAACAGTCCTTTGATCAGATGGCTTAAACAAAGCAGATTTCTTTTCCTGTTGCTCCAGTCTCATTATGGGCGAATCCTTAGCACAGTGCTTCTGTCGTCGTTTTAAGTGGTATTCTTCCAACTGATTGCAAACAGCTTTGTTACATTTTTCTTGGAACAATACCAATGCCTTTTGTTGTTCCAATACTGTTCAAAACTTCAGAACTTCTCGCTGACACTTCAGGAGACATCTGGGATAATCCCGTAGCATCGTTTATCTGACAACATTGCCTATGACAAGATTTTCAAAAATTCCTTGTTATCCCCCTTGCTTCCAAAATTGTTAATGTTAGAACGACCACTGATTTTCAAATTGATTCTGCAGATCCTGCAAGAGTTGTTTGAAATAAATTCCATTGATTTTGCTGGAGTTTTCTCCCCACTTTTCCTGGCAGGAAGCATTCTGTCGACTACCCTGTTGACGCAGTCAAGAGGTCAAGTGCATGATAACACTCTTCACCACCCAAGTAGAAATGGATTGTTATGGGAACAATTTCCTGTGTCTACCCTGCTTTAAAAAATTAGCAGCTGATAAACACATGATTGCTGACTTGCCATTGGTCCCTTTCATAATTATTAATTTGACACATTTGACAGCTGGTGTGTGCATGAAAGTGAGATTCAAGTCCAAGGTAACCAGAGTTTTTTCATTCTTGCCATTCGCCACTTTGCAATTCTTGTTCGCCGCTTCGAGGTTCTCTCATTTCATGTGGAGAAAAATCAAGGTGTTATGTTTTTTATCAACTTCTTTAATGAATTCACAAATAAATCAATATACACTTCTCAAAATTCAGCAAAGTGCGACAATTCACACCCGCCTGAGAGTTCTTCTGAGCAAAAAAAACGCAATAACAAAAATGTCACGTGATCACAAAACGTGATGACAAGTCCAAAGTCCTTATTGTAACGCAAAACTAAACGTGACAAGTTCTAGTCCAAAAAAATATCCGCTACACAAGGAAAAGGGTAGAGTGAAAAGTTTGTTGCTGCAAAGGAATCCATAAGGAATTTTGCTTAAAGTGAACAAAGATACCACATCCAATTTTTCTACCATTTCTTTAGAGTGGATGAGGGATGTGGTAGATGACATTCTTCTTGAATGTACTGTCAGGTGTAAGATAATTGACAAGCACCTTTGGAGTAATGTTGACCAGGTCAGGTCAGTAGTGTCTATTATGGAGTCAGGGATCAAGCTTTCCTATCAAAATGCACCTTTAAAGTGATTTACAACTTGATTGACATTTTGAGATTGCACAGTTTAATTCACTTGAACCACACAGCATTTCATAATGAACACAGTAATGGTTCATGCAATCGTTAATAACTTTCTGGAAATTTTTGTCTCACTCACACTGTCATGTCAAAAAAATCATCTCGTATTATCACGTTGGCCCATTGTTGGATATTGACCTTTCCACTTAGCGTTATTAGAGCCTGTTGTATTCGAGAGTTGTTTCCGGAGCGAGACGTACCAAAAAAATGGGAAAAAGAAGGACGATGGCTCATTAGCACGGAAATCTTGTTTTACAGCTTTTTTGCTTGCTTAAATCTGCAATATTTTCGGCCAAATTAAATTTGTCACAGAAGGCAGTAGGCCACGCTGCCTTCTCTGCCTATAGTGTTCCTCTGTTCCTCTGTGCCTTCTGTTCCTCTGTGCCTCCTGTTCCTCTGTTCCTACTGTTCCTCTGTGCCTACTGTTCCTCTGTTCCTCTGTGCCTACTGTTCCTGTTCCTCTGTGCCTACTGTTCCTCTATTCCTCTGTGTCTTCTGTTCCTCTGTTCCTCTGTGCCTTCTGTTCCCCTGTTCCTCTGTGCCTACTGTTCCTCTGTGCCTTCTGTTCCTCTGTTCCTCTGTGCCTTCTGTTCCCCTGTTCCTACTGTTCCTCTGTTCCTCTATGCCCACTGTTCCTCTGCGCTTTCTGTTCCTCTGTGCCTACTGTTCCTCTGTTCCTTTATGCCCTCTGTTTCTCTGTTCCTCTGCGCCTTCTGTTCCTCTATGCCTACTGTTCTGCAGTTCCTGTGCCTAGTATTTCTGTGCCTTCTTTTCCTCTGTTCCTCTGTGCCTAGTGTTTCTCTGTGCCTATTGTTCCTTTGTTTCTCTTTGCCTACTGTTCCGCTGTTCCTCTGTCCCTATTGTTCCTCTGTGCCTATTGTTCCTCTGTTCCTCTATGCCTACTGTTCCTCTGTTCCTCTGCGCCATCTGTTCCTCTGTGCCTACTGTTCCTCTGTTCCTACTGTTCTGCAGTTCCTCTGTGCCTAGTGTTTCTCTGTGCCTTCGTTTCCTCTGTTCCTCTGTGCCTAGTGTTTCTCTGTACCTACTGTTCCTCTGTTCCTCTGTTCCTACTGTTCCTTTGTCCCTTTGTGCCTACTGTGCCTAGTGTTTCTCTGTGCCCCCTGTTCCTCTGTTCCTCTGTTCCTCTGTGCCTACTGTACCTCTGTGCCTTCTGTTCCTCTGTTCCTCAGTGCCTAGTGTTTCTCTGTGCCTACTGTTCCTCTGTGCCTGCGGTGCCTTGTGTTTCTCTGTGCCTACTGTTCCTCTGTGCCTACTGCTCCTTTGTTCCTCTGTGCCTTCTGTTCCTCTGTGCCTACTGTTCCACTGTTCCTCTGTCCCTACTGTTCCTTCGTTCCTCTGTGCCTCTTGTTCCTCTGTGCCTAGTGTTTCTCTGTGCCTACTGTTCCTCTGGGCCTTCTGTTCCTCTGTGCCTACTGTTCCACTGTTCCTACTGTTCCTACTGTTGCTCTGTTGTTCTGTTCCTCTGTGCCTACTGTACCTCTGTTCCTCTGTGCCTAGTGTTTTTCTGTGCCTACTGTTCCTCTGTGCCTACTGTGCCTAGTGTTTCTCTGTGCCTACTGTTCCTCTGTTTCTCTGTCCCTACTGTTCCTCTGTACCTACTGTTCCTCTGGGCCTTCTGTTCCTCTGTGCCTACTGCTCCTCTGTTCCTCTGTGCCTACTGTTCCACTGTTCCAACTGTTCCTACTGTTCCTCTGTTCCTCTGTGCCTACTGTTCCTCTGTTCCTCTGTCCATTGGCCTACTGTTCCCCTGTGTTCTTGTAAATTCTGCTCCGTGGTTATTATAGTTGATGAAGTCAGTCAGGTCATCGTACACGAGCCATGAGCCGTTTCTTTCTCTAGTTTGCATAAATAAGCTAACGTATTCAGAGTTCCTCGTGCGACAGTCGATGCGGTGCGCTAAGGATTGCTTCAATAGAAAAAGGCAATAACACTCTCTTACTGGCACCTCTGTTACTGTGATCTGAATTAGACGAATTGTTTTCATTTCTTTGCATCTCCATGTGCCAAAGTTTCTTCCGGAGGATGGCAAGTGAAAATCGCGCAAACTTTCCCACGGTCAACCTAGCAAAGCAAGGAACTGGTGTATTGCGTTACTCATGTTCTGGACAATGACGTTATTATTTCCTGTTTTGAAACCACAATTCAAACCTGGTCTAGCTTTAATTAACTTTTCTTTTTATTTGCCCCAGCTCGTGTGTACGGGTTAAGTTTGGTAACCTGCCATTAGTCTTTTTTCTGATACATTTTTTTCTGATACAGTCACTTCATGAGTTTGCTTGCCTGTCAAAGGTGATGTGTTATCTTGTACCATGCAAACTTTACCAGAAATTTGTGCGACGTGTTGGAAGCCTATTACATGTATTAATGCACATGCTTAGTTTCCAGGCAAGGGGAATAGCAAGTTGAAAAGTCTCTGATTACTCCGTTGAGAATAAAAAATTCATTGAAAACAATTGATGCACGTTTGTATAGTTACAGCTGAACCCCACTTGAAACTTTACATTTAAAGAGCAGGAAAATAAACTAGTCAAGTTCCTCACGTTCTGTGCGTTAGTCATTTTCTTTTCAGGTTTGTTAAAAAAAACTGGTTTTTTTAGTAAGCAGTAAGGCACACCCTATATCCTGCGAAAACGTCCCCTGTAAGGAAACGATCAGAATGGGAAGTCGAAACATACAGAGCGGTATGTTTCGACTTCCCATTTCGATCGTTTCCTTGAGGCAGCTCTGGTAAGCTAAAAAAACCTTTCACCACAAGAAAGTGATAATTGTCAAGAAAATCATAATCCCATTAATCAAGCTGTTCATGATGGGAGCCATTCTCCGTTTCGGCAAGCCTAAAATTTCCTTTTGGTAATATGAGTAGCCGCATTGTTACCCGCCGCTACGAGCGAAACACACCATGTCGGACCTCACCCATGGTGACTGCAAGCGAAGAGAGGCAGCTTTATTCTCGGTTTTCACCAGTCATGTGATCAAAACTAAAAATCGTAACCATTCAATGAATAAAGTCAAGAATCTTGGATATGATAGATGATTGATATATTACCAACCTTGCCTAGAATCAGGTCTCTGCTGTTTTTCATTCGCAGGTTATTTGAAGAAGTGTGCCACCCAAATTTATAGAGCTTTGTATGGAGACGCCATGTTTGTGTCCTTATGAAGGACACAAACATGGCGGCGGTAAAGTAACAGAAACATGTCATTGAGTGATGCTATTGAAAGGAAAACTAATGCTCTAGAGATCCGGCACATTGAAATAAATGTTTCTTCTAGTGCGAGCACTCTTTAGTTAGCAAAAACTAATGCGATAACTCTTCTATTGACCTCATGTCACGCAACGCAAAAGCTTGGAAATTCAACATGCCCTATCACAATAAGACGAACCTTGTCGAGCTAAAAATGTCAAGTTCCTTTAGGGTCTTTTATCTGATGAAACTAAAACCTCAGAAGGAAGGGTAATATTTTGGAATATGATTACGTCACATGAAAATCAAGAATTCAGAGGCCTGACAATGAGTCTTGGGTTGCACCGTCACGCAATTAAAAAAATTATTCAAAAACCGTTCAGTGTATAAAGTAAAGAAATCATAACGTTATATGAGATAAACAAATTAGACGCGTCTCTAAGTTTTAGGTTTGTGCGTTTTCCCAAACTTCAAATACTTGTTGAAATAATTTGCACAAATTTACAGAGCCCAGTATGTAGCCGCCATGTTGGCATACCTCCAACAAATACCAACATGGCGGCCAGGAAAATAGCGTAAACATCTGGAACGTACTTTGGCTATCTAGGCCACTGATTATCTGAACTGATCAAGCAAACATTTAAATAAGCACTTTTCTTAGTACATTAACTAAAAAGGCTTCAAAGTCCCGAAATAAGTATATATTCTTCGACAAACACGTTCATAGCTTTATGTCATGCACCACCATAACTCTGAAATTTGAAATGTTCCTCTTTTTAGACGAAGCAAGATATCGGGGTTGAAAAATTTTAATAGCTATAAATTTATCCACTCTTACGCCTAACGAAGATAATAACTTTGGTGACTCTTTAGTTTTAGTTTTTGTGCAACCCAAGAATACTCGAAAAGGCGGAGGGAATAGGCTCGAAGAAGTGGTGGTAACTAAAGAACTATACACATGGTCAAACACATAACTGCGAAGGCTTTCCTTCTTACAACTGATTTTTTGTAAGGTCCCATATGGAAGCCGTTCCCAAATCGTTTTGCTAGATTTCCCAGGCTAAAGAACAAGAGACTTTATCAAATATTATTTACTATAAAGGAGATAGCACATTGCATTGATCACTGACTTTTGTAGGTTTGCTGGCTCCTAAAAGAGCCGTTTTAAGCAACCTGCCATCGTCCACAAACGACGAAAGCAAGGCGCGTTACCTGCGTGCAATGCCGAATGCTCGGCAAACAGGAATTTTCCCTGCAGAGTGCAATGCAGGGTGGGAGCTGTTTTTGGTACCTGCATGCAATGCCGAACACCTGGCAAACAGGAAGTTTCCCTGCGGAGTGCAATGCAGGGTGGGAGCTGTTTTTGGTACCTGCATGCAATGCCGAATGCCCGGCAAACAGGAATTTTCCCTGCGGAGTGCAATGCAGGGTGGGAGCTGTTTTTGGTACCTGTTTTTGGTACCTGTGTGCAATGCCGAACGTTCGGCAAACAGGAATTTTCCCTGCGGAGTGCAATGCAGGGTGGAAGCTGTGGACTGCCGTTATTGAGGGAACCTGCTTGCTTCTTGCCTTACTCCTCTTCCCTCAAGTTCAAGTAAAAAGACCTCTGCGGTTCCGGGAGATGTTTCTCGGCGATCTTTTTCAGGTCTTCTACCTTTGCTGGCTTCAAAGGGATTGGCGAGGAGAACAGAGCTGGTGGTTGGCTGTTTGACACTGCTTTTTCCTTGATTGCTACTTTCTGCCACGGCTGGGAGGGGTCATGACTGGTCTTGATCCATACGTGCTCGGGGTGGTATGTCAACACTGATTGCCCTGTCTTAGGATCACGTTCTGATCCCCAGCCAACGTTGAATCTGTGGATCTGCTGGAATCGCACTGGGTTTCCATGAGTATCCTTCTTCTGGAGGCAATACTTGTGGTCAAGGTGCGTCTTGCGGCTCTTGAAATCTTCTTGCCTCATTTTTGTGACCTTGAAGGGGTTTCTCAGGTTGGCTCCCCCAATAACTTTGGCCCAATCCTCGGGTAGGAGAACCATACTGCTTTTCTTCCTCTTCTCAATCAGGGTGAAGTCGCGATCATTTTCAAGGTACGAATGTCCTCGTACCGTGAACTCGAACACTCCTCGCTTGAAGAGGTCTATATATAGTAGAAAAGAAAAGTGTGGTTCTTGTTTTGTTCACCACACCCGTCTGAGTAGGAAATTAGAGATCTGAAGAAGAGAACAGAACAATCACTTGTTAAT